>JAAVUC010000475.1:0-17359 GCA_014898925.1 Fusarium nelsonii
GATGTGCAGCTACGGACCCCATCACCTCCCGAGGAGGCAGCTAAACCTTCCTCTCCTTGGACTTCAAAGACACCAACAACAGCAATTGAGGCCCAATCTCAGTCTGAATACCTCGAAAGACGAATTAGAAGGCATAAAAGTAGCTCCCTAGAGTCAATAATAGAAACCTTAAAGTCAAATACTAAAGCAACAAAGGCAATTATGCATGAGGTTGTCTTAATGAGAAATGAGATCCGAAACCTTCGGGAGGGTAATAAGAAGCTAAGCCGGCGCCGGAGGTCAAAAAGAACTAGACTACAGAAAGGAGACCCTACAACTGTACAGGAATCATCACAAGTAATTGATCAGATGGATGTTGATACGCAGGTAGCGGGCGAATCATCGAGAACTGGTGGTCGAGGAAGGTCGGTCGGACCGGGTGTTCGGCGTTGTGGTGTATGTGCAAAGACCGGGTATAATGCAAGGACCTGTCAGGTAGTTCCAGAGGCATCTGGAGAAGAGTATGGTGAGTGATTTCAATTGATCAGATAGGCTGTAGTAATTTTATCATGTAGATGATAAAGGGTGTATCGAAAAGTGACCCATACCGGTGTGCACGAACCAACTTGGGGTAAATGATTCGCCAATTACTCTCCACTTTCAATAACGCTGAATACAATCAACTGACCTTCAAACTAATCGCAACATCGCAATACTTGGTTACTGTGGCTTAAATTTAAAATACGATATGTCCTGGTAGTTACAAACCGATGGACCACCTCAAATATTATTTTTTCCAACTTTTGATGATGACGACCTATATCGGTTGGGGGCAATGGATTCAGGTCGTCATTTCATTAGCGCCTTTTTTTTTACTATGGGAAAGCCATTGGATTCAGAGCTGAATCCGCCGCGCAGCTGGGATAGGGATGTGCTTAGCAGAGTCCGATTAGGCAACTGCAGAACTAATCGCCCAGATTAGATGATTTATCCTGAGTGGCTAGTACATCAGACAAAGAAAATCAAAGGATGTACAGTATCGCAAAATGCCAAACATAAAAGGCAGGCGGCGCCAGGGATAATACAAGTTGTTGATGTATTAATCATGATGAAACAAAAAGGGGTTACCCCCAGAAGACGGTTGAGGCTTATACTTCAACAAATCAAAGTAGCGACCGGTTGCAAGGCGTCATGCTTATCTCCTTAGTGTAAATAAGCCCCCGAGCCTCCAAGCCTTACCTCGCCCCAGTCTCGTGCCTCTAACAGTTAGCGCTTGGTATTGGGTGGCACAGGGGAGGCAGACTGATAAGGTCTTATGATGTGTATCCCATTGAGTACTTACTGACGACAGGTACACGGAGATAAAGAGTTATAGCCAATCAGCGCTCTGCCCAAAAAGTTTTGACCCAACCAGAAACCGCATCTTATTGGTAAGATGGAGATAAAAACGGGGTAGCTGTACCTGGCACCAGTTAGCACTCGATGGGATACTTCCTCCTCGGTCGCGGGGATAGCATAGGTCAAGGTATCGCCACTAACAAGAGCCCTGATTAGTCTGAAACCCTCGTTGGGGACCAGCCTGAAGGCATGTATACACTGATGAGGTAGGAGAATCGTCTTAGTGAGATTATGATTAATATTCGCAAGGTACAGTAGCGGCCCCCCTGCCACGCTTTCATCCCCACCATCACGCGATGTGAAACTTCCCTACTCTAGCTATCCGACTGCGTATCCCTTTGAGTGCCACAGCCCTTGGGCGGGGTCACAGCAGGGGTACAGAGCCAATCAACATAAATGAGGCTAACGGTACTTTTCCACACATACTAATTTGTATGATGGTAAAAGTCCCAGCAGGTTTGATTGCTACAAAGAGCTACCTTACAGACTTGGCAAATATCTTACAAACTTTCAGTACCCCGCACGTACTAACCTTGTGACTAAGCAAAGTGGGGCGAGTGACCTCCTGAAGGGCTGTACCGCTCAAAGGGATAATGAAAGGAGTGAAGTTATCGCCGGCGCCCTCTTCGGCCGGAAAATCAGGCACCCCGGTGGGGTCATCAGCTGCACGCTGTGAGTGCGTGTGGAAGCTGTGGTCATCAAGGTCACAGCTAGCTTGCGTGTTACCTAGAATTGATCGGGAAGTCATAGTTTCAATTAAGACTGAATTAAGCTGATTTATATGGTGTTTTGATGAAAATGCGTCTCGACATGTACTTTTGTGATTACCTAAGGGAGGTGGGGCCCGTGACTTATTGGAGGCTTATCACCATTAAAGAGATAAGGCGGTATAGTTGTGGTACAAATGTATGATTCGCAATGATCGGGGAAGATGCGGATGCTTCCATAAACCGTCGGGATCGGCGACGTGAAGGCGATCGAGTCAGCTAGCTCGACTTTAACCTTCGATTGTTCACGCCTTAATCCGATATTGAAGATCAAAATCGGTTAGTCCTGCTTATTGGCCGCCTTGTTATCGGAGCAGCGCTTGTAGTATTTCAATATTCTAGGCAGTAACCGTTTTGTCGAGTGGGTGGTGACCCTCGTAGCAAACTAAAAGGATTAGCGTGACTTAGCTGCATGAGCTGCACTGAAAACTTCCAATGGTGGAGCGAGCATCTTGCCAAAAGCCTGACGTATTCGTGCAGGGTGCTAAAGGCTTGGCATTTGAGAACGATGGCCTTGCCCTTTCAACGGGGACGGTTAGGACCCCACGCCCGGTAATTAGGTTTGCGCTTATCAGTGCCATCCCTCATAATAAGCTTTGAAGCATGGTGTGCACGAAGCGACGTAGATGGTTTCGCCCGGCACATCAATCGAGATTTCTTACGTACTAACCGGTGAAATAAACTCAAGTTAACATGTGGCTGACTAGCGGCAAGTGGCCAAGCATCATAAGACTGGTTCTTTCAAATGGTTGTTTATTCAGGAGCGGTCTAGACTTTTATTTTGAACATCAAGGTTTACTTACCTCGCTACGTGACGACACTCTTGCGCGGTGAGAACGTTGGATGCAGATATCAGCCAGTCGTCCCAGGCATATATACAGCAGGACTTGTCTCATATCTCATCTCACATCTCAATTCGGCCGGCGCAAACCCTGCGCTACATTCACTACATTACGGTTTCGAACCCTAAGTAACCTGTTAACCTCGTATTTGCAATAAATCACTCCTACTCCACTCCAACATGGCAGAAACTGGTATTGCGCATAAAGTCATTTCTGTTCTCCTCCGTCTTGGTGAATTTGCCTCCGCTATAATCGTCCTAGGAATTCTCTCGCACTTCTGTTACCTTATTAGCATCGCGCAGGCGGATGTTGATGGACGGATCATCTATGCTATGGTCGTCGCGTGTCTCGGTATTATCTACTCTATCTTTTTTTGTCCGCCATTTAAATCTCTCTTTTTGGGCTTCCCATTTGACTTTGTACTGTTTGTAATGTGGCTCGTTGCATATTGCCTGCTTCAAACGGTATGGTGCTCTCTCCCATTCTCATATCACCCCCTAGGTAAGATCACCTACTAATCATCCGCAACATTCACTTTTCATAGAGAACGGGTAGTCACACCTGCTCTGCAGGTTGGTATTACGACTATTGGGGCTACTATTGGGGTCGTTTCTGGCGAGTCGGGCCCATTGGGACAGTTGACATTGACAGGGCGGGTTGCGCGTCATGGAGGACAGTTCTGGCCTTCTCATTCATCGCATGGTTCCTCCATCTTATGAGTGGCATTCTTGTGAGTCATTTCAGTGTATTCATTGCTATCTTTTAGAAAACTGGAAGTAGCTGACGCAACAAACTCTAGGGGATATACATCTTTCGTACTTATATTAAGCTCGACGAGACAAAGCGCGATATCAAGCATCATGCGGAAAAACTTACCAAGTACGTACTCTTGGGCAAGAATGACTGTAGTATTTGGATGGTAGACTAATAATTCTTGCACTTAAGAGGTGACCCTCGAGCGCATGGCTACAACCAGGGTGTTGAAGAGCGAAGTTGCACGGCAGATCATGTCTAGACTACAGTGCCTATTATACTGGTTTAGCCTGGGTGAGGGCGGACGGAGGAATTTACCGAGAAAGAAGCCAGATCATGATCAGAAAATCTTGAAGGAATGGAGGGTCCAACAGGTTGAATCAGGGACGTAGCATACTGGGTTGACATTGACAAGCTGGTACGACAAGACCTTTCCCCAATAATCGGTTATGGTTTTGTTGTAGCCAGCATTGGTTTTATCTTTTATATCTTCGTATAGCTCGCGGTAGTATCGTGTTACCGATAAGTCTGCTGGTCCTAGATTTTGTCGAAATGAGCAAGTGCTATCCGCCATTCGTTGATCAGAAATTCAGCCTTAACGAACGTTCAATGATTGAGTCATCAAATTCCCAAAGGGCATCTAGGAAGCCACTGGATGCATAGATAATACAATCACGTGCCAAAAGTCTGGAATCACCCCGCTCGATCCCCGCTTTCTCACCAAGGTAGCTCAACCATCTCATCAACTTTAACACACAATATCTCAATGAAAAATGGCTCCTGAAGAGCGCTCTTTTGGCTCAGAAATAAGCAGAAATCGCCAATTCAATCATGAATTTACTCCGGTCCAAAGAGCTGCAATAATGGCGGAGTTACGGGCCGGCAAATCTCAACGTACAGTTGCAGCTAACTTCAACACCACGCAAGGTACAATATCGAAGACCAAAAAACGCTGGGAAGAAGAGGAAATACTGCAATCTAGGGCACGAAAAGGGCGTCCTAAGAAACTTACGGCTCTGCAGATTGTAAGAATTAATTCATTTATCAATCGGCATCGTGAGATCATTTGGAATGACGTTCTTCTTGAGCTTGGTTTAGATGTCTCAATCCGCACCTTAAAACGACGTCTACAGAGCCATTGGCGCCGTAAATGGCGGTCAAAAAGACGGATTAAACTATCAGAAGAAGACGCAAAAGCCAGGCTTGAACACTGTGAGTTTTGGCTCCGTCATCTTGACGATTACATACGGGTAAGTCAGTTGAAAGTGAAGCTATCACTACTGACTTTGCCGTACAGATTTGCTTCAGTGACGAAGTTACTGTACAGAATGCACCGAATAACCCCGACGGCTGGGTCTTTCGCCGACCCGATGAGAGATATAGGAAGGACCTAGTTAACGTTCAGTCACACGGAAAGGCTTGTCAGTCAGTCATGTTCTGGGGAGCCATTGCTGGAACTAATAGGTCATATATTATCCCTATGATAAGGGATCCGGCGGCCAAAAAAGGAGGTTATTCCAGCTGGTCATACAGGAAAGCTCTCACAGAAGGTCTCCTCCCTTTCCTCAATGAATTTAAGCTATTTCAGCAAGACAACGCCCGTGTGCACATCGCCAAAGCTACAATGGATTGGTTGCTTTTACACGGAATTATTCCAATTAATTGGCCGGCACATTCCCCTGATTTAAACCCCATTGAACATATCTGGAAGGCTTTAAAAGCTAAATTACGAAGGATTCATCCAGAATACGTCAAATTAGGTAAAAGCGAGGCTCACAGGAAATTGCTGATTAAATGGATCCAAGAAGCGTGGGAGGCCTTGCCGGACCACCTGATTTTGAAGCTCACGAAGTCTGCCGAAAACAGGCTTCGCGCTTGCAAACGCGCGCGTGGTTGATATACAAAATATTGATCTCCTGATTCAGGGCTTTAAAATGATATATAAATGAAGCTATTACGATAATTCCCTCTATTTCAATTGCAATGTGAAGTCAGGCGGTGAGATCGAGGGTGCTGTTGGGGGTGCGGGGTGATTCCAGACTTTTGGCCTGACATTTTAGATTCTACCGTCGTAAAGTTCTGCACATATAGACTTCCCACAACCCAGCTGCCCCCAGACAGGCCTCTGAGATACGTTGCAGTCTGGAGAATGCCGCCTAGGTGGCCTTTGTCCGTGGAACTCGTGGTTCGATTATCGAATACGGCGATGGCGCCGGCGCCGTTCATCATGGCCCGACAACCCCCGCCCGAGATGGCAATGCCGATCCGCGGCAACTGGCCGCCATCACTCACGATGCCATTCACATACGCGTCAGTATCTATATCGCCAATGTTGGCTCGAGTGAGGACGTTTTTTAATGCCGATATGGTGTTATTGGCGCAAAGCTCCAGCCATGCTGTTTCGTTAGTTGACAGTGTCGTTGCCTCACGGATGACTGGCCGTCTCTCCGGGCGTGTAACTTGGCCTGGGGCGTAGCCATCAGGGGCATCTGGAACGGCTCTCGGAAGAAGAAATGGTAAGGCTTCACCATTCGGGATGCCGTACTGTGCCACTGAGTTACAGATTCAGTCGAGGCTCACTCTTGATGTCGAAGCATTAACATACCGGCGGGCGAGGCCAGCAGCACTGCCAATTGGATCAACCGACCGCATGTCAACATCGTGCACTGTTAAGCAAGCTTTGTATCGTCCTATTTAATGAAACTTGTGTAATCGATCAACTGGGTTGACGACGACGGGAGACCTGACTAGACAAAACGTTAATAGCTTTTGAGGGTGAGACTAGCCCTAAAGTCCTCCTATCTGCTGAAATGACGATTACCATGTGAGGCATGTTACCCAAGGCCAGGGTTTATGGTCCCATGATACCCAACGATACTTGTGTCACAGCTACGTATTCATCTTTGTGGACTTGTATTCCACATCCCTTTAGACTTGATACTACACACAATCCTTCGTGAACGTTACGGGGCCATACATCATTCGACAGATGATGGAGCTTATTGTCCAATGGAATAATGGCAGTTACATCAAGTCCGTTTAAATCATCCCACTGCAGTGCGCTAATGCTCTAGTAGGTTCATAAGGGAAGATCATATCGCATGTAAACTTTTAGTTGACGCATACGTGGCTGAATCTTGTATTCATCTAACTTTGGGGGAAGTCACCTACTGGAGCATTAGCGCACTCTAGGGGATACCTGGCGACAGCTGCGAACACACCATCTTTCAACCTCGGAGCTGCCCTTGGAGTTGGTTCTATCAGAGCTGTCAGACTTTCAGACAGAAGGTTATTACTATGGGCGGTTAACTTACCAAAGACGAAGACGACGACAGCCTGATTTCCCCGCCCACCCAGGACTTTGGCGGTGAAAATGTTTGTTGCATAAGAGCAGTCAAATTTGTTAGGCCCGACACAGGGTACCCTCCACAAAAACGTCACCTTGTTCGCCTCGAATCCAACAACTCGGTATGTAATGGAACCCTCAATCCCCCCGCCTACGTGGCTCGATTTGTGGCGCAACATGCCGCTTTCCCCTGCCATTATCGACTGCGGCGGCCAAAGATCTGGCGTGTCCATGGAATGGCCATGGTCAAGGCTCGGGGACTGGGGCTTGAGATCGAGTTCCTCATTAGTGTGATTCAGAATTACGACTAACAGCTCCCTCGTGCCTATATTGCTGTTGATTTGGGGGGCATAACCCGACTGGTATTCTATGCTGGTGCGAGGTGGGCAAATAGTTAATAGTGAACAGAGGAGAGGCCAACTTTGAAAATGGCTTAGTTTAGCAAATGTGAAAAATCTTGTTAGTTTAGCACCATACCACGAGCTAGGTCAGGTATGAGACAACCAGCTGCGCTCAGCATCAGCGAATGTCTTTAGCCAACCTAAGTTGCAACCAGGACCTATAAAATAAGTTCGTGTCTTCCAAGGTCTTGCTTCTTTCACGGTCTTACTTCTTCCAAGGTCTTGCACGAAAGCTATCAACATGGATTGCCTCGATCATCAACAAGACCGGAGTCGACACTTCAAGCAAGGGCGGCGATATCATCACCCTCCCGATGATAAAGACAAGTCAGACCATCATACTTATGGTAAGCCGCTGTATGACCCTGTGAGGGGTAGACACCAACGATCAAGAGGGTGGGAACACATCAGCGGTCGACCGAGTTTGGAGAGCTTAATTAGTGACGCGCATTCACAAACTAAATTGTCTCACTATCAACGCTTGCACAGTACTCGGTCAGCTAGGGCGAGTCAAACAAGCGGCCATGGGACTATGCCAACTCTAAAGAAGCGCAGCAAGAGCGAGCACGCTATGGGAAAGGGTATCAGTACGGGAGCGGAAGTGGCATTTCGAATTCGAAATGATAGAGGATCCTGGGTTGGTGAGAAGGGGATCAAAGTTGCGAGTGCGGTCATAGCGTCAGCAACCATCGACTTTGTGCTGGGCACTGATCCAAAGAAACATCCTCTAGCGCACATTGCGGTTTCGATGGTTGAAGGAGCTATTACAGATAGAATCACAAATGGCAAAAAATAACCAAATGTCTTATTCACTATGTATTGATGTTTGCCACTTTTTCCGCGACCAAATGCCAATATCAGCCACAGTGAAATATTGAACGCGGTAGGGCCCAGAAGGTCTTACAAAATGCCATGCGGCTGTATCGTCTATAAGATAGGTCTGAATTCAAACTGGTGCCAGTACATGAATTGGCCTAAATAGTCTATCAACATGTTGGAGCTGGGGACCCGCAACCTCGGAGTCACGCCTCTCGTTAACTTTAGCTCGTTGAACTTCCGGACTCCGTTCCGGTCGTGTCACATATACTGACTTACACAACGGACAACTGAAATGCTGCCGTTGAAACCAAGGGTCAATGCATTGTCTGTGACAGACATGTGCGCATTTCAATCGTCGAACGTTATCCAAATCCCTAAAGACTTCGAGGCATATGGCACTAAATAATTTAAATAGTTAGCATGTAAAAGTAAAAAAAGAAAAAAGAAAACAGGAACGTACCAGTGTTCTAATGAATGGGATGTGTGAGAAGCCAAGGATGACTGCGATTTGGACGCCTGGGGAAATTTGTAGTTTTGAGCTGGACTTGTTGTGTCGAGAGTTTGGAGACCAATTGTACCCTTCGGGACGTCTTCCCGACTCTCAATATCCACCTGTGTTCCTGAGTGTTGTCTTCTCCGATTTAATATACATCTTGATCGTCAGTGTAGAGGCATAGGCAGCTATGGAAAAAAAAGTACTGACGGGCCAAGGACCATTAGGGCCACCACGGTTACTAAGACCGCAGCAATCACGCCCAGCATGGACGAAATCGATAGCTCGGAATCGGATCCGTTTGCAGTTGTTGAATTTGAGTCGCTGGTTCCGTCCATGGCGTATTCAAAGCCTCGGGTATGTGAATAATCCCAGCGATTGGAGTGGAGAAAAAAGGATCCGTAGCAAAGTGATAGTCAGAGTGTCAGTTTTTTCCCCACGAATTACGATGTGAATATGGGCTATATAAAAACAACCCATCTTATCACAGTGTTTCACTAAATAGTGGATTGATTGAGCACACCTTTGTTGACGAGGATAATGAAGAAGGCGAGGCGAATTTCGTACGGAATCATAGGTTTCGACAAGGCCGGGAGTGCGATTATGAGTTGTAAATTTGTTTTTTCGTTAAATGGTAATGCTTTCCCACTACCACCCCTCCAAAATAAAACCTGATATTCAAGCCGAGCCAGATAGCGGTCTGAAATTAGACTTTCTAGCTTAAGGAAGTGGACAGCTGAGTCTGGAAATCGTACCTAGCGGGAGCGGACGACGCCACCGAAATGAAAGGGTCCAATCGCAACCCAACCGCACCACCAAGTAGTGCGTGGCATGCAGCACTGAGGTTCGCGCTAACGATGTTTCTTTTAGGGCTGCCGGGCTATACGGATAATGCATCATCCTTACGATGTGGCCGCTACAAGGTTCGCGCTACGCGTATCGACGATGAAAGTTGCTTGGAAAGAGGCGTTGATATGGAGGCCGCACGCCGTGACGGGGGTGTTTTCAGAACTCTCAAACAGCGCTCACGTCGTATCAGCTTACTGATTCGCATGTGCGTATCAGTCTGTCGAGCTAGCCCGGCCAGGTAAATAATGGCGACACTGAGGGATGACAACGGATATGGCCTTATCCATTTTGATATTGTGAGTGATATTTCTTACGATATGAGGATAAAACACGCGACTCATTCAAACGAGTCACGGTCGTCAGGAATACACCAAGCCGCATTCTTACTAAAGCTGATAAACAATAGTGTTGCTTCCTGCATGTGGCCTGCTCGGGATTATGCTCGAGCGAAAGCTGCCTCTTGAACTGGCAGCTTTCTATGTTCTTGGCGAAGGAAAGATGCGCTCTCTTTCCGGGTGGGGGAGGAGCTGGGGTTAAGATTTGATGGCGAGGTGCTTACCTGAAACCTCTAGTCTCGGGGGTGTGTCCAAGATATGTATGCCTGGTTGGAGTCCTGCCAAATACATATTACATTAAAGGCATGGTATTCTCATTACTTGCAGTAAATTTCCTCCAGCCAGTTCTTGACACGCCGCTGCTTCCAATTGATTCAAATCCTTTCCCTGAACCAAAAGATTACCGGAAACTCTGCGCTGGTTTTGTTCAAGGTGTTCAAGCGTTTCCCACACACCTACACTAACTATATTCACCCACTCATATTAGTACTGTGAAAAAGATTAAGCCAACATGGATCCGTCTCAAAAACCTTCGTCCTCTCTCGCAACACATTGCAAGGATGAGAACATGAGTGAGCTTGGCCAGGTGGGCTCCCATTGTATATTGACTTCCCGAGATCCTGCAAAGAGTCTTCGTCCTAGAGTTAGCGACACTGCTGATGCAATTTCCGAAACATAGCCAAACCAGGGCCTCGAGAGACCCCAGGATGCCATCTTGTCCAAACTGGGCATCTTCGACCAAACCGTAGATCCATCTAGTCCATCTTTCGATTTTGAGAGATGGTCTCACATACTTCTCAACTTGAGGAACGAACTAGGTCTTCCAACGCCACCGCGTTCCGGCTTTGCCTTTAGGAAGTTGACCGTCCACGGTAGCGGCCCGGCCGTCGAGCAGCAAGACACTGTCTGGACGCTGCTAACCTCGCTAATTAATTTCAGGGCTTGGTTTCGACCAAAACACAGCAAAACTATTCTACAGGACCTTGATGGGGTCGTGCAAAAGGGAGAGCTCCTTCTTGTGCTGGGGCGCCCTGGAAGTGGCTGCACAACTTTCTTGAAGACCATCACAGGTGAAATGCGTAGTTTGGAGCTTGACTCAGCATCAGTTCTACATTACACAGGTGCGGCAAAGACAAAAACTACGGACGAAGGAGCGCTTACTAGAGAAACCCAGGCATCCCTCATAGAATCATGGCTCGACACTTTAAAGGCGAACTCATCTTCAATCAGGAAGTAGACGAACATCTCCCGTACCTGACAGTTGGGCAGACACTAGAGTTCGCCGCAGCCATGCGCACGCCACGGGCTCGCCTTCCACATGTAACCCGAAAAGACCGAATCAAACATGTCGTGGAAGTCATGCTGACAGTATTTGGCCTGTCGCACACCCGCAACACAATTGTAGGAAACGATTATGTGCGAGGCGTCTCAGGCGGCGAACGGAAGAGGGTCTCGATTGCCGAGACTGCTCTCTCTGAAGCTGCTATATCCGCATGGGATAATTCTACCCGCGGCCTTGATGCTGAATCCGCCCTACATTTTGTTTGTCGGCTGCGCACACTTTCCGACCGTCAGATATATTGCTCCTTTACATAGAAGGAAACTAAAATAATAACTTCCACACAGTAACCCAATCTGCCAATGCGGCCGCGATATACCAATCTTCCCAAGCCATAGTAGATCTCTTTGACAAGATCTTAGTGCTGTATGAAGGGCGGGGAATCTTCTTCGGTCGTGCTGCGTCAGCCTCAGAGTACTTTGAACGGATGGGCTGGCAACGTTACGCAAGGCAAACATTGGGAGACTTCCTGACTGCAATCACTAACCCAGCGCAGAGAATAGCGAAGGAAGGGCACGAAAATCTCGTGCCTAGAACGCCTAAAGAATTCGAAAGATATTGGCATGGATCGCTGGAGTATGTTTCTCTGATGGAAGAGATTGAGAAGTACCAGAAAGATTTCTATTTAAAATGGGAGGCGACCCAGGAAGAATTCGAGTCGATCCGCCATAAGCTCAAGGCGAAGGGGATGTTGCACAGAGCTACACAGACAGTCTCGTTTCTGATGCAGATCGCACTTTGCGCTAGAAGAGCGACCCAGCAGCTTTGGAACGATAAAGCTTCGACCCTCACGACGCTGGTTGGAGAAATCGTCATTGCACTTGTGGTGGGATCAATCTTCTATGGCACTCCAGAAACTTCTGACGCCTTCTTTTCCTACGGATCTGTTCTCTTCTTCTCAGTACTTCTTAATGTCCTGATGTCCATAACAGACACTCACAACCTATACAAGGGACGTTCAGTTATCCGCAAGCAAGTGTCGTATGCCTTCTACCGTCCGTCAGCAGATGCGTTTGCGAGCGTTCTTGTTGATATTCCCGTCAAACTTGTGGTTGGGACATGTTTCAACATCATCCTGTACTTCCTATCTGGACTCGCGACGACGGCTTCTCAGTTTTTTATCTTTTTCCTTTTCGTCTTCGTGACGACTCTAGCAATGTCTATGGTGTTCCGCACCATCGCAGCAGCAACTGGGACCCTCCCGCAGGCCATGGCTATTTCTGGCTTCCTTGTTCTTGCACTGGTCACATACACCGGCTTTGTCCTCCCTGGCCCTTATATGCATCCCTGGTTCAAATGGATCTCGCATATCAACCCGCTCTCTTATGCCTTCGAGGCATTGCTTGTTAACCAAGCACATGGGACTAACTATCCCTGTTCTAATTTGGTGCCTCCTTACCCGAACCTAACAGGAGACACGTTCATTTGCCCGGTCCCTGGGTCTGTGGCCGGGGAGACTTTTGTGAATGGGGACGCCTGGTTCGAGACGAGCTACGACTATAGCTACTCCCACTTATGGCGCAACCTCGGCATCATTCTCGGGTTCTTGTTCTTCTTCCTGTTCACATATCTGCTGGCATCGGAACTTAATGTGAATTCCTCCACTGGCCCGGATGTCCTTCTCTTCCTGCGTGGTCACCTCCCTAGCACCATGGCACAACCCGACTTGAAGCTCAAGGGTAGAGTCGACGTCGAGCGGCCGCTGGTGGTCGGCAGCGCACAGCTTGAGGGGGACGTGAACGAATCGACGTCAATGCAAGTAGATCGGGAAACGTTCTCATGGAGGAAGGTGAGCCTCGACGTCATGATTAAGGGCCATTCGAGACGACTGCTGGATAATTCGTGCGGTTGGGTGAAACCCGGCTCTCTAACCGCCTTGATGGGCGTTTCAGGGGCAGGAAAAACGACGCTTTTGAACGCGCTAGCCCAGAGAACGCCTTCTGGTGCCATACAAGGTGATTTCTACGTGGACGGGAAGCCCCTCTCCGCTTCGTTCAAGGGCGACGTTGGCTATGTCCAGCAACAGGATGTGCACCTCGAAACGTCTACTGTACGTGAGGCCCTACGGTTCTCGGCAATGTTAAGGCAGCCCATCGACGTACCGAGGAGCGAGAAGCTTGCTTCCGTGGAGGAGATAATACATCTTCTTAATATGGACGATTTTTCCGATGCCATCGTCGGGCTGCCAGGTAGAGGGCTCAACGTCGAGCAGCGTAAGCGACTCAGTATTGGCGTCGAGCTTGCTGGCAAGCCAGCCCTGCTCCTGTTTCTCGACGAACCTACTTCCGGACTCGATAGTCAATCATCTGAGGCGATCCTGGCTCTACTCCGGAAGTTGGCAGCAGGGGGTTTGAGCATACTGTGCACCATCCACCAGCCGAGCGCGATGCTGTTCCAGCGGTTCGATCGGCTGCTGCTGATGGCACGGGGTGGGAAGATCGCTTACTTTGGGGACATTGGAGAGAACTCGGAGACTGTGCTTCGATACTTCGGTGACCATGGACTAAGGAGATGCGCGGATGCCGAGAACCCTGCGGAGTATCTGCTGGATGCTATAGGCAATACGAACACCGTGAAACTCGACTGGCCTTGCCTTTGGCATGAATCCGCAGAGGCTAGGGAAGTGTCAGCTGAGCTGGAGCGCATGACAAAGTCTTTCTCCGCGCGGAGACAAGGGAACGGGAGCGATGTGGTCCAAGCCAGACAACGTGGCGCCTACTCAGTGTCTCTGCTGTCGCAGGTACCGAGCGTCTGTGTTCGTGTTTTCCAGCAATATTGGCGATCACCAACATACATCGCGAGCAAATTCACGTTGGGAGTTGCAGGCTCATTATTGATTGGCTTCTCCTTCTTCAGCCCCGGTCAATCCATACTGGGCGTCCAGAACGCCATCTTCTCTATCCTCATGCTTTGCGCAATGTTTAGCAGCCTGGTTCAGCAGGTAAGATAGTAATGGTACTATGTTCAGGAAGGTAACGTGTGGCTGACAAGGCACTATAGATCATGCCAAAATTTGTCGTCCAGCGAACACTCTACGAAGTCCGTGAGCGACACTCGAACATGTACTCTTGGTCAGTTTTGATCCTCGCCAACATTCTTGCTGAGATACCATACCACGTCGTCCTAGGCGTCGTGACCTTTGCAATCTTCAACTACACGGTTTTTGGCATTCGTTCATCTGAAGACCAAGGACTAGTTCTACTGTTCTTTGTCTACTTCTACATCCTTACCGGCACGTTCGCACATATGGTGGTTGCACCCTTGCCAGACGCGACGACAGCCGGTCGGGTGGTGACGATCCTGTTCTCAATGATGATCTTATTTGCCGGTGTGTTCCAGACGCCAATAGCTCTGCCAGGCTTCTGGATTTTCATGTACCGCGTCTCGCCGATGACTTATCTTGTTAGCGGTGTCGCTGTCTCAGGACTTTCAAGGGACCCAATCGTTTGTTCACATGCCGAGCTTGCCGTCTTCCAGCCTCCGACCGGTGAAACATGTGGGGCATATATGCAGCCATATCTTGAGCAAGTTGCTCCGGGAACGCTGCTCAATCCGGATGCCACCGCTAGCTGCTCTTATTGTCCTCTACAATATGCCGATCAGGTCTTGGCTCGCTCGGGTATGTACTATGACGAAAGATGGAGGGATTGGGGGCTCGGTTTTATTTACATAGCCTTTAATATCGCCGCTGTGTTTGCATTTTATTACTGGTTTAGAATAAGAGTCTGGGGACTGTGGATTAGAAAGCTCGCCGAAATGAGGCGACGAAAGGCTGTACGGAATGCCGGCAATTAAATACTTATGGCGATGTGGTTGCTTTCGCGCTGCTACCATCCCGGAAAGATTGTGTGTCAGCTAACTGTCCCCGTACCGGCCATCGCGGAATATCAGACTCTACATTGAGAATCCAGATTAGTATAAGTTACCCAACAGCAATGAGGGTTCTCAGAAAATATGCCTCGCCACGGGCGGCAAGTGAAGGGACAAACTGATAGCTCTAGTTAGTTATTTGATTCTACAGATACAATCGCAGAGGGTTAGATGTGACGCTGATAGTATCTCACACCGGAGAGCATCAGGAGAGACGAGGGTAAGAGATTCAGCAAGCTGAAATAAAGGCACGGGGATTGGCTTAGGTGGTGAAAATATATCACTGCATAGAATGATGGTTAAACAGCACGGCCCACTTGGAACTGAAAGTCCTACTGGCCCCCGTAGAAAACGCCGAGATCAACATCGAACTTAACCCCACTCATCATCGTTATAGTTGCGGTATAATTAGGATGGAAGGTCATGCCTATGATCATGCGCCAAAAGTTCAACCGCAAGTTAGTTGAAATCTGCATAAACGAGGCGTACGATGCAATCTTCCGGTGCCGTCCGCCCGAATCCTTTTGCATTCCCCTCATCACCTGAGGGCGCACTAACCGCCTCCGCCCGCTTGAAACCCTGCATACATGGCTATATGAAAATTCACATTCATTTTCGTATATTCATATTATATTCAACTTACCTAGCAAATCACATATTCATATAACATATTCATGCATATTCATACAAGGCTCACGTGATGCCAAGCTACTGCAGTACAGGGCTGCCGTCAGATCAATCGAATCAGATTAGGGCGTAAATCTGAACTGAACTGATAGCTTGCCCTCTGTATCTGATCTGATTGATGGATTGATAGATATCTGATATATAATAGGTCACATGAAGCTATCCCCAGCCCAAACAAAGGCCCCCTAGAGTAACACACCCTCCCCTAATCCAGTTCTTCAGTACTTGGACCGACTCAATGCTCGATCCAAGCAGAGAATGTCGCTGTGAGCTGACCATAAGCTTTACAAGACTGAATGCTCTCTCACAGTCGGTGGCCATGGCCGGAATAGCAAGGACATCCAATGTAAATCTACTCAAACGTGGGAAAGCATTGCTATGATCAATCCACCAACGGACAGGGTCATTCACTTGCTCCGGCTCGAGCCTGCAGTACCCTTCAAGCTCACTGCCTGTTGCCGAGAGCTTAGGCTGCCGACTTTTCACCCACTGCTCAAACCTACTTTGCTCAGGTCGGAGCGTTAACGAGGACGGGGCCAAAATCGTCCCAGAAGCATCATCGTCGTTTTTTGAGCACCAATGCTTAAAGTAGGCTTTAATGCCATCCTTCGTATCCTAAAGCTATTATAGCTTCTCTGGGTAAGTCTAATTAGTCTCGAGCTACTGGAAGCCAAGGTCTGGATTTAGAACAGCCATAGATGCGTATTGTTGTACAATAGTTGTATGTTGTGAGGTAGTGTTGTACAACTTTAGTAGAAGAAAGGTAGTGTTGTACAACTTTACAACAGTTGTACAACAATAAGGTCACGTGCAACGACCAAACGGGTAGAATTAAGATGCCATGGCTCTATATCTTCGTCTATAACATTCTAGTCATCTTGTAGGCCTACATCCATAGGTGCCCCATCATCTCCAGCCAGTGGATTGCATACTAGACCCAATCCACCCTCTCCGGAGGGGACAATTAGTCCTTCTCGTAGCCAGTTGCCGATACATTCCACCTTCTCAAGATTCTTGCAAGTGATTCGAAGTCGGTCCCACGAAGCAGTACGTCGAGCACCTGAGAATGCTCTCTCTGGCTCAGCTGATTCAGATGGGATGGAAAGGATATCGATAGCCATCCGACTGAGCCGTGGATACTGTGCCCGTTGCTCAAGACGAGACCACCACTCAAGACGAGTACAGTCGATTTCAAGCGGTAAAGCGTTGATAAAAGAATCCAGATTGTCTGAATCGGTAGAAATAGCCTTCTGCTTCACCTCAATTGACCTGAAAAGAAACGATAACTGACCATCCTTCTTTGAGGGTAGCGGTGCAGGACGACGTTCTGGTTCCTTTGAGATGGCAAGTCCTTGATACTCTGTCATCCAGATGTCCCGAGCACCAGCAACAGCGGTTTCGTGCCAGTCTCGGGGCCAATTTTGCTGAATATATGCTAGTCGCTTAGAAGGATCAAGTAGTAAGGCGGCAGCATAGACTGG
>JAAVUC010000477.1:0-19906 GCA_014898925.1 Fusarium nelsonii
GTCATCGCTTGTCTCCTTGATCCCCGTAATTGTTAGTAATAGCAGGTCAACTTGAAGCCCAATTCCTCCAAGTGTTCAGTTTCCTATCTTCGGCGGCTGAAGCGGTGCCTGCTTCTGGTTGTCCAGGGTAGTGGTTGTCGGTAGGTATAATTTTACGGTCGATAGGGTAGTAGTGATGTTGTTGTCATCTCTGTTCCAGGCGACCTGTGGCGATCGCGAAACGGATTGTGGCTCGTACTGCTTCCATGTTCGGTGTCTACTTTTGTCCGTCTGATGCAGCTTTGCCCCAACTCAATCCAATCACGCATTTGGTGGGCAAAAGATCAACTCGTGAGCCGTGCGAGAGTGCACGTCCCATATAACTCATCGTGCCACCCCTGCTTCAACTCAATCGACACCCCAGATTGAATTGATCGCCAGCCTGGACTCGATATCTTCAATGTGATGAGCCGGGTGAGGAGCAGCCCGACGTGAGGGTCTGGTCCCAAACTACGATTGCTGTCTGGAAATTCCTGCATGGTTAGCATCTGCGTGCCGCCTTTTAGTTGGCGGGGCTGGCTCACCGATCAGGATAACTTGCTGGCTGCAGGAGGCATCCGCCCCGCTAGGGCACAGCCGCAAGTGGGGGAACAACATGGGCGGGTTAGTGCGCTTGGACGAGTTTCAAGGAGCAGCATGAAATAAGGTTAAAAGCTAAAAGTGCAAGCAAGAGTCCTAGATTGAGTCTCTTATATTAATGGAGATTGTCTTGTAGGACAGCATCCCATATCCCCATTAATGGTATAAAGAGGGATTAAAATTATAGGGGACAACGAAATAATAAAAAAGAATAGCATAGAAATATCTTTTATACCTTAACTATCCCTCCACAAACAAGGCTTGGGGCTCGGTTCCTCTGGCCAGCGCGGAACAAATGACGGTAGGGTTGTAGTTGCCACGTTGAGACGCGTTTGTCTCTGCTTATAATTTAGGTGGTACTCTAAATGACTCAAAACATGAGGGCTGAGAGGTAATCAGCGCGCCAATTTCCTTATTTGGATTAAAGGACTAAGACTAAATATTGACTTGGCCAGTGCTATGGCTGCGTGTGGTTGCAACAATTTTCCCGGCTCCTACCAACGAAGGAGACAAGGAATCATCTGCTGACACCCTTGCCTTGGCGCAACCTTGAAACGCTTTGTCTCAGCCCATCGTCATAGCCATTGTGCAGTAATTTTCATCGAGTAATAGTACAATCCCGCAATCCTACTCTTATACCTCCAGGGATATCTACAGGGCCATGCGGAGACTGCGTTATCGCCAATCGAAGCATGTCCTGTAATGGTGGTCTTCCCGCCTCGTAGCGCTGCCCTTCAGCATAATTTCAAGGTTAGGATATCAGCCCAGCCAACCCCACTGACCCCATACATTTACTTCAAGTATATATACAAACATTCATTAGCACTAGATAGAATTTAGCTCACCAGCTATCAATAAGACTTCTTTACTTGAATACGCCTAAACCGCACTATTCACTATTAAGAGACGTGACACTTCGCTTCGCTCAGCATATCGCCCTACGTTATCTGCCAACCTAGTACGGACTAGTTTGTCCCTTGGAAACTCCAACCGTCACCTCTGATTACTTGTCCGGTCGGATCACTTATCAAATACGTTATATGATTATAATGATTTTCCACGTTGATAGATACTTAAAAGAATAATACTAAGGCTTAACCGTTATGGAAATACGAAGCTTATTTCTTCCATTTGGAGCTGCCTCGTTTTTCCGTACTCGCGTAATTTGGGTCGTCAAATATTCCGTACCGGTTTCTACGTACAGTGTATTGCAGCCTGAAGAGTCCTGGCGCCTCAAGTCTTGATCTCCAGAAACCAGGGCCGAACAGGGTTTACTAAGGCAAATTGTGCTTCCTCCATTATTGAGAGATCACCATATTGCTTCATCACAACTAATAAGCTAAACCTCGGACGGCAGAGCTTGCCAATGACCCGGCGAGAATAAAACCATCGGGAGGTTCTTCACTTAGTACACCTAATGATTCAGAATTAGCGATCTGCATAATGAGGGCTTCTATCTGCAGGTTGTTGTTGGCTCAAGTACAGAAAGATCAACCAACATGAATCTGAAGCGGCACGTTAGCCTCATCGGACGAACGGAAACATATCCGTTTACGAGAAAATGACGTATTAGAAGAGATAACAAGCAAGGCGAAAGAAGCAGCACGGCATATCAGTAGAATAAAAAACCCTGCTATGCATACCAAAATGACGAATGTTAGTCCATAAGGTGGCAATTTCTTGCGTAGGATAGATGTGCTTTCCATGTTGTCTCTTTTCTCTTCTCTTGAGAAAAGAGCGGTCACACTATGATTCATAGAAATACAATTGTTGGCTGCATGACCCTGCCAGGCATGGATGAAAAGGGAAACGACTGCATATTTTCACCCATCACAGATAACAAACAACAGGCCGCGACTGCCCAGGCTACTGCAATTATCCCCGAATTATGCTGTGTGAGGCTCGGAAGCTATCGATTCCGTCGATGATTGAGCGCCGAGAAGGACGGGCCGATCTAGATTAAGAGAGGCACCGAGGTCGATTACAAGGCGTCAATAATGATCTAACCGGACGCCAAGAGTCAAGAGTGGGGAGCTGAAAAGCCAAGATAAGCAGTCCATGCTTCTCCACCACTCAATGTTAAATTCTCTTAGTCTAGATCGGCCCGTCCTGATGTAGTCAAGAAAGAGGCGAACTTTTGATTATAATGGTGATAGTAACTGAACTTGCATTTGTTGTTACTATAAATAATAACAAGTTAGACTAGTATACTGCCAGAATACAAATGCACTATAAAGTAGCCATAATTGTTTATAGGTCACTGATGTGGCCCCTTGAGTTACGCAGAAATACTTCCTATCCCTTTGAGTGCCACAGCCCTTCAGGAGCGTCACAACAGGGATATATAACCAATCAAAGTAAGTAAATCAGCCGCTACAGGTCAACTTGTACTCAAGCCGCTATAGAGGGTTGTCAGCCAATTGAAATTGCTGAATTAAATGGCTATACCGCCAAAAAGGTAGCCCAGTTACAGGCGAAGACAGCCCTTTCAACTGCGCTTGCGGCGGAGCTTTTGTCACCTTCTTGTACGCGGGGTAAAGTGGGTCGAGATACCTACTGAAGGGCTGTGGCACTCAAAGGGATAAGCAACCTATCTAGAAGCGTTTAGGCTTGTGATGAGCATAAAGCTGCTGCTTCTGCCATAAACTTAACGACTCATTCGGAGTAAAACATGCGAACACCTACGCCCTATGATCCAGAAAAAAGACAAAAGAATAACGCTCATGCCGTTTTGACCGGATCGCTAGCTTAGATATCATTAAGTAGCCAAAACCGTACGTTGAGCACGTCAAGGAGTTCAAGTCATTAATTAGTCTGTGTAACACATGGTTCCTGGCATAAGTCACTTCTGATTGGACGGAAACCATTCGATTAATGTTGCCCCTTGGAGAATGATCACACCACGGAGCCAGTTCCCCACCTGTCGAGATAACGTATGTAAACCAATGCCCCTCTTTTTTCCTCGCTCGTGGCAGGAATGTCTCTTCACAAATCCTCGTCCGCAATCCCGCAAACAACGCCCGCGTTGCCGCTCTTCGAGACGCATTCGCATCTTGTCAGGCACAAGCCGCAACTCCACAACACCGGTTATCTCAGTGTCTTTTTTCCTGTCCATTTTGAACTTTCCGCTGCTTTCTTCGCTGCGGCCAAACGTTATCAGAACAGTGCTCGTCTGTGATCACAAGGACATGTTGGCCCAAGGTAGAAACGGTGCCCACAGTACGAACCAATTCGCCGTCGCTTCAGGCGCCCCGGGCCACGTTCGTTCTGTTCCCGTCGCTCCACAGAAAACAAGCACTTCGCCGCAGGTGTCGAGGGTTAATAGGAGTTTGAATGGCTCTGCTTGCAGCATCAGTAAGGTTAGTATAGCCTCTGATAAGAGCGCACAAGCCAGGCTCAATACGCGAGGCAAGGACAAGAGAAACCGTTCCCCTACCAACGGCCGACGAGAGGCGGATGAGTCCACAGTCAAGGCTCCCATTAGTAAGAGATCCAAGGCCAATGCCGCTGCTACCAATGGTGACAGCGATTTCTCTGATGAAGGGTCTATGATGAGATTGGAGGAGGGCGGGTCCATGTCAAAGATGACGGACGACGAGAAGCGAAAGCACTTTCTCGAGCGCAATCGGTATGTCTTGCGATCCTTGATTCTTCTGTATCATGGCTGCTTACTGACTCTGCTTGATCCAGCGTCGCTGCCCACAAGTGTCGGCAAAGGAGGAAACAACAGCTTACCAACCTGCAGACTAAGGTTGAGTTGTTTACTACAGACAACGATACCTTGACGGCACAAATCGCTCATCTGAGAGAAGAGGCGGTCAGCCTAAAGACACTCCTTTTTGCACACAAGGACTGTCCAGCTACTCCCCAGCAAGAACTCCACGGTGCCTCTATGTTACAGATCATTGAGCCCTTTAATCTGCAAATGAATTCCTATGGTATTGCTGCACCCATGCCAAACCAGGCCATGGCTGGTCAGGATATGCAGTGGCGTTTCTTATAGCCCGAGCGCCTGCTTACTCTGCTGTATTATCTGGAAGAGGAAGAGCTCTGCAAAAACTTGGATGTTTACATCAACTTTACAATCTCGTGCGACACAATATATCAGGCTTACTTCACAACGTCGTAAGCGGTTTGCTACAATAACCATCGGCGGAAATCTCTTTGAATTCGATAGGCTTGAGCTTCTCCAGAATAATCAGACAGGGTGGAATTCATAGATTCGTTCGATCAGACGCGCATTAAATGTTTGGGAACGTTTCGAAATCTTCTCAGCTTGCTAGTATTTGGGAAAAGCTCTCATGGTATTAAGAACTTCAAGTTGGATGACAGCAGTGGTTCAAGCTTAATAAAATTGAGGTTGGTTTAACAGACTTCTACGCTGCAACCTTACTTTAAGCGGGAAATAAGACGTCCCTCGCTGACTGGTTTTCGACCTTAGACTGCTTTCTTCGAGAAATAAACGAGACAAAAGATTATTATTATAGCATCCATAGCGAAGATAACGGGGAAAAACAGAAGTGATTTGCTCGGAGCTCACTACATATATTAGGGTACCCAGACTGATGTCGCATCGTTCAATGGGAACTCCTATCCCACAGTAGTTTCTCATTCGCGGCGAACAATAGGGCGATTAACTACAGCTGATTGAAGCTCTACCTTTTGATCCCCGTATTGATAGAGAGCTATCATCAATCAAGTTGTGTGTAGATCCTGGTCCATTTATACTTGTAAGCCTGATGGGATAGTTAATAACCTCCTCCTCGGACACTCACTGTGGAGCCGTCGAACAAGGCCACAGTCTTCGGGACTGAAAAAATGTGAGGCTGGCGGTGATACGGCGAAAGCAGCCATGATGGAAGATTGCGAAGTGGTGATCCCCTGCGCAGGCACTAAGCAGCGGGCGAACCGTGGTACAAAGGTAAAAAGGGGGCGATGGAGAGGGTAGGTGAGCCCGTTCACCGGTCCCAGACACCCTTCTGTGCTCTAATAGAATGTAAAGTCGCGTGGGTTAAAACCGGTGACTCATAGGCCTTGTTTATTATATTCCAGGATAAATTGCGACCTCATAAAATCTCGACACGCAGGTAGATTCATAAGGAGGCAGAAGCCATTAGATTCATATGCACTCAAGGATCAACTTTTCGTTTTACTATCGTATCGTAGCTACGCGACGAAATGTCCGGACAAAACTCCATGCATGCGCTTGTTAATCAGTGAGACAAGGATACTTTTAAGGCGAGTACATTTCGGCTCACATAGCCGGACGCTATTTCGTTAGCTCACCCAGATTCCTTAGCCTCCACTCAGGCTTACCCCGACATACTATTACTAGACCCCACGTACAAGACGAATAAGCATGGTGTGCAGTTCCTTGGTATGGTTAGAATCGATGTTTGCTAAGGACCCTTTTTGCACAGCCTTTGTATTCCTCCGTGACGAGACGGAGAATGCCATATATAGGCAATATACCCGCTGAAATGGTTACACGAATAAAATAGCGCGGCGAATTATTATATCGCCTGTATGAATACTGGCGTGAATGCTAGTCTTTCCCCTTCCTTAATGCTTCGTCCATAGTATGCGAAGAAAGTGGTGCTGGTTAATGCCACACCGCCTTCTCTCGTAAGCCATAACCAGCTATCAACGGCCAAGCAACAAGCCGTACTACAGACGACACCAGTCGGGCTGACTCCTACTAGTTTTATCACGCCGGTTGCCTTGTCTGAACACTCTGAAGTCTCTATACAAGCATAACGGAAACCACTTGCTTAAGCACTTTCACCTGCATTGATATTTAAAGTGTGACACCAGTGAATCATTTATAGAGCCTCGTCAGCGTATTGACCCGCGGTGTCAAAATGGCAAAACGAAATCCTAGAGGAGAGCCTAGTGCGTTTAACAGTATCGATACAACTATCTACTGAATTATCATGAACTTCCAGCTCGTACCTCGCCCCACATGACTCCAAGCCAGCAAGGCGATACATGTTACGGCTTGGTTCACCGTAAGTTCCTATAGGCAGCTGTAAACACAATGTAATTGCTACAATAGAAGTTATAACCTAATATTTTGCCTGTAGCGTAGTGGTTAGGTACGACCGGTACAATACAAGCGGGGCACCTAACCTTTAATCCCTCAAATCTTACACAGCTTGATACGGATATCCGGTTGATCAGCAGCCACAATGACGAGGCTATGATCTTTTTTTGAACGACCGACCACTTACTCTCTTCCTTTCGCTGGCAGCTGCCCTAATTAAAGTGATTTGTCCCACCCATAGCTTGAACTGAATCGCCTTGACCGCTAAATTCTGATTGGCTGCCAAGCTTGGGCCCGACGACGAGGTCAGCAACTTCCAAGACGAATATACCAACAACCAGCTGGAAGAACGAATGGAAATATAAGTAAGGCAAGTCTCAAGCTCATGATATATGTTTTTATACTATGCTAATAAGTTTTACGTCATATTCAGTGTCTAGTTTGAGTCGGTTAGTATATGATGGTGTTTACTCACTTATGCCTCAGTGCAGTCGAGTTCTGGGAGTCTCCACACTTCGGCATGTCTCAATCCCACTGGAATGGTTTTTCCCATGCGTTGAGTCTCAACTGCGTGAGAAAAGGGGGCATTGACATCGAAGCTTACTCCCGATTTCTTTTCGAGGGCGCCAACACCAAACCGGACCAGCAACAACAGTGCGCAACCGAGACCAGCTACATACACCTGACGAAGATTATGCGTAATAGAAGCTTTTGTGCTACAGCCATGGGGAGGATGGGATGGGTTCCACGCTCTGCAAAGGAAGGCGACCTCGTCTGTCTACTGTCCGGAGCTGAGATGCCTATCGTGTTGAGGAAGATGCCTAGCGAGAAAAAGGCTCCTCTCTACTGTGTCGTTGGCGACGCTTACTTTGACCGGTTAATGGTTGACCGATCGATGCGTGACAAATGGGGAAAGTCACGATATTACGTTGGTGGTGAGCGATTATACATAATTTGATCACTTCGAAGTATTGGAAACTTAATATTTGAGTGTCTTATCACTTTACCAAGAGTTCCATCCCATCTTCATCGCACAATCCGTCGCTTCATTAATCACTTGCTCCCATGGGCTGTCCTTCTCCAACTCCATCCAACCGCCCAGGCAGTTCTCGATATACTCTTCGTCCCTTATATTCATCTTCGTCGACCTGATAGGATGTTTCATCGGATCGTACTCCCCCATGGCCTCCACATCGTCGCACTCATCGTATCCCCATTCCTCACCAAATCCCCAGTTTTGAGGAATAGGGTCAAATTCGACTATGTAAACATTACGCTCATCACCGGCAGCACCCTCGGTTTCGATTTCTGCATCGGTATACGTGAAGAAATTGCCACGGTACTCAAGACCGTTTTCTGCCTTTTCCCAAACCATACCAGGAAGTCCTGCGTCACCTTGGGGCTCATGATCTGACTCTTGGTTCCACAAAGACTCTTCTTTGACCAACTCTTCATCAGGGACACACTCTTCGGTGGGTAAATTACTTCTCCGGGAGAATAATACACTTCTTGTAGGCCGCTTTCCTTCCAAGCTTTGTTAACATTGCGGTACCGACGCCATACGGTCCCTCGAACTTTCATCCCGCCACGAAAGTGCTCTATACATTCTTCAGTTGTGGAACCAGGCAGGAAGAAGAACTCATAGCGGAACGGGCCCCCTCGAGCCATACATGTGTCTCCTTTCAATCCATCATAAAACGCACGGCCCTCAAAATCGCGCGGTACGTCTGGATGGACCATGTAAAAGACCCAAGACGCGAGAGGAGGCAGAGGGACTATCGTCCGTGTTAGACCATGACATTAAAGCTGGTTTTCCGGTGTGGTCTTTGTAAAAACCGATTTCTGCGCTTGGGAATGGTTTGGCTGCCAGGCGAAAATTAGGGGGTCCGATGGGATATTTCTCGTTGGGCCATCTCTCCTCTAGTGTTCGAGCGCGTGTTTTTGCTCGACCTGGTGGCAAGACTGGATCCATGGTGATGAGAGTATGATGAGAGAGATGGTTGAGGGTAAGTAAATGGCCTGGTATATCAAGATGAACGATGAATAGAGAAGACAGAGACTATAAATGCAATATTGTTGTTCCACTCTATGCCTAAAGCGGTCAAACATGGCAGACTTCGAGTGCTTGGCGTATAGGCAGCAGAGGTCAAAGCTAATCCGGTCAATTAAACTCTGAAGCCAACGGCAAACTCTTATTTACTAGTTCAGACAGATACAGGGTATACCGGTAGTCGGTAATTTACATGACGCGTCCTGCCGTTTACTGCGCTTACCCCGGTTTCGATCAGCTTAATGACTTCTGTATATGGAATAATGTAAAATCAACTCTACACCCTGGCATTAATCAACCCTCCTAAATTTAGAGTGGGTCTGTAAAATCAACTCTAGTAGAGTTGATTTAGTCATTAGCTTCAATATAAATCTTGCCTAACGAGTGTTACGCTATGCTCTGGCCCAGTCTCTCGGCGAAGTTGTCCCTCGGCGAAGTTCGATGGACAATTCTGGTTAAAGCGATCAGCGGCGCTAGCATGCAGGGGTAGGGCACATGCCACTGGGACGCGATTCACGAAATGACCTCTGCAGGCAACTGTTGAGCATCCTAACCCGGCCTGCATTTTAACCTTGCCAGGGGTTCAACAAGGATCTATTCGTAGATGTCGAATAGTGAGGGAAGGGCACCACCTTGGCAGTCTGCATTGAGCGAGTCGTAATGTTTATCTGCTTAGGCACAGCCGCGCCTAAAACACAACAGCAAAAAACACACTAGCGCCAGTGGCACAGAGTCGATGTAGACGTCTGCTTGACCACGAAGCTTCTGGAACCTTCGAGACAGCTAGGCATTTCGGAGGCGGGCGTAATGTACCTTGCATGTTACAACATCCTTTTTTTCGGCCTCTCGAGGACGGATGTATGTTGAGGAAGCGCCTCAAGTCAGCCTGGTAGAATAGCCTAGGGACAGTGCATCGCTACCAACCACCCATCACTGACTGATTCGCTTATATGCTCCTGTTTGGGCGATAGTAAGGGGGCCAAATCTGCATCCTTCGCTCAGCTCCCTTCAACGGACTTCCGGGCCAGAGCACGATAAGAGCCGCAATTGAGGACAGCGCGGTGCGCCGCCCTACGGCCGTTCCATTGTAGTGATCCCAGTGGCTGCCGGGGAGATCGACACCACCGGCCTGCAGAGCCTCGATTGCCAATTCACCCCTAGGAACACAAGCGTCGAGAACCTCAAAAGAGATAGGAGTGACAGAAGCGCGCAAAGAACCAGACCAACTCCGGTCCATCTACTTGAGCGGCTGCGTGGAGGAAAGATGTTAAGAATCAGTGCGGCGGTTCACCGAGGCGAGATCTCCTGCGAAATGAAATTACAATTCTAAGTCGTCTGTCTATCGGGGTAGGATTTTCCGTGCAACGTTGAGCAACATGGAGACGAGCATCACTAGCCTTTGTTTGTATGCCACGTTATTTTGGGTTACCTCTCGTGCAAGAGCCAGCAGCGCATGGGTACCCCACACCGAAATTATGCAGCAGTCTGACTCAGGGCTCCTCAGCGATTCCCCACTCAGAGCTACGTCCAAAGTGAAAGGTAGGTTAACAGAGCACACATGGCCCGTACACCGACAGCGTGGATAGAGTTGGTATGACTGTCCATTGCGGTAATTGACTAGCCACGAC
This sequence comes from Fusarium nelsonii, assembly GCA_014898925.1. NCBI lineage: Eukaryota > Fungi > Ascomycota > Sordariomycetes > Hypocreales > Nectriaceae > Fusarium > Fusarium nelsonii. The sequence continues at coordinate 10,340 of JAAVUC010000477.1, forward strand.
CGTGTGACACCCGAATTCAATGTGTACGCAATTGGCTTCAGCAGGTACCGACTTAGTAGGCCCAAGGCAGCCTGCACATTTAGCTTGCTCAGCCTCAGAATCCTCATAGCGGAAGTCAAACATAACCTTCAGCACTCAAAAACCATCCCCATCTTCGTTTCCGTGATTGAACTGTAGTACTTCTCCTGTAATCTCTCAAGTCTCCCAAAGCTGTCCATCACCTTTTTCATCGTCATACCTCCCCGCTCCAGCCCTGCCCTATCCATTAATAAAAGGAGATTTGGAGTATGCGGCACTCAGCCTCAACTATGTCTCCACTATCAGCCCGAAATCTGGCCAAACCTCTGTTTGTGAACCGACCCCGTGTATTTTTTTCACTTCTTTAAAATTCCTCCCGTCCACCAGTTCAATACCTCGCATCTCGCTGACCCTTGCCTCATGTTTCTAGTTCCGGACGAAGTGTCTCGGCACCGAACGATCCCAATTTTTCTTTCTGCCGGTTCTGGGAGCAACCTCCGCACCAACGAGCCCCACTCGGCTTCCGGAAGTCTCTCTCAGTCGACGAGTCGAAGAAGAGGATGGAGAACATTATTAAAGAGCTAGGCTTTCCACCACAAAAGTAACAATCTCTAAGGCAGCATGTCTAGAGGGATCTGGTCGGACAGTTGACACAGAATTGTTGCGGACTCGAATGAGGATGTGGATGTCTTTTGTGTGGGGTGAGTTCAGGGTTCGGCCTTGGACTAGTTGGTCTGTGACTGGGTTTGATGGGCATGCTTAGATCCCGCTCCTGGGGCAAGCCTGCCGGGACGGCCGCCCGTTCGAGGCGGCCCTAGCACGGCAGATCAGATGGTTCAATAACAATAATTTTTGCCTAGCGTGCACGATAAGCGAGTGGGTCATAAAACTTAACCTTCTAAATAGAAAACCAGAATATAAACTTAATAGACTATCTAATCAGTTGGAATTAACTACTATATTGTGACGGTTGTGGTTTCCCAAGGGATAAACTAGTCCTTACTAGGTTTATCTTGGTAGATTCGTAGGGCAAAGGCTGAGCAAACGTTGATTGTCACGTCTCCTGATGATCCAGTAATGCGTGTTAGACTTATTGATGTAAGGAAGTTTTATTGATAGCTGGTGAGCTAAGATCTATGAAAGTGCTAATGAACGTGGTCTATATACTAGGTGTGATCACGGAGTGACCATGGTGACCACCGAGTGATTGTGAGAATCACTGGTGTTTTAGGTCTGTCCGTCGTGACCGTGTCTTGGCGGTCACGGATGGAATCTCTTAGTCCGTAGTGACTATGCGTGATTGGTGGAAAATGTGGAGTGCACGTGACGTAACCGCTAGGATCGTAGCATATTCATCTCCGGATGCCTAAATGTTTTCCTGATAGATCCTTGCGTTCTCTCGTATACAAGTCGAAACTCCTTCCAATACTGCTTAAGAGTATGAGAAGATCTAATACCAGGGAGTCTCCTTTCCCCAGCACCAGTCTTCTGGGCAAAGAGCCAGTAAAAGAATGCATTAATCTTGCTTAAGGAGATATGACGCATGCAGTGTTTAGGGTCCTGTTTCGTGTACTTGCAGTAACTAATAGATGTTAGTAGTCTTATAGGAAGGAGAGAATTTGAACTGTACGTATTCCACCGTCGTTCAATTGCATCAAGTTGCCGAGTTGTGCCATCAGCATACGCAGTGTCATCTGCGTCCTCTTCCTTGAAGTCATTTTGCATGTGGAGAAAGAATTCCGGAGGCAAATCACTCCCACCTGGAACACGTGGCGCATCATCCAGCTCAAGGTCAATATCGCTGGCTTCGCTGAGATTGGTATCTATGTCTGAGGTGTGATCGTTGTCGCTGTCAAACAGACTATCATCTTCGTACGAACTTACCGAGTCTGATGACTCGGTAAGGGAAATAGGCTGGGGACTCTTTTGAGCCATTGGTAGTAATTCAAGGGCAGTAGTGTAGAAGAAGGCGATGGAGACATCTTACCTGGCAGAATGGCTGAGGTGCCCAGTATTTATGTTCGGCAAGCGCTGCTAAAGTGATATTGATAAGGGAGGGTGTATAGCGAATAGGAATGACCATGCAATAATCTGGCGCTTAGGTAGGCAGGGATGTGAGGAAGGCATGGCGGCTAGTAGATAAATATGGTCGGTACATCTGGGATACTTGACAGGGGGTTGGCGTGGATTTGTGGGGAATATCACTCTTAAAGCGGCACTGGTTATCCTGGCAAATGACTGACAGAAAACAGCCCCGCGACTTGCTGAAAACAGTACTAGAAAAGCTGCGACAGCATATTATAGAGTATATCTTTTAAACTTATATAATATAGCCTCAGGACTATATAACGTACGTCACAAGCGAGTGTCCCAGTTCTATATCAACCTTAAAACCCAGTTTTAAGAAGCTTATAGAAAGCTCATATTAGGCTTAAAATGTCCATAGTTTTAATAGCCTATATATAAGCCTTTAAATAACTTACATTCTTTTTTTTAGGATTTTAAAACAAATCCTATAGAGTTAGTTTATAAAATAACTATTTATACTGTATAATTAAGCCTTATTATATGGGATAAAATAGTTAAAAATCTTATAAAAATACCTTTAGATATTATTAGCTATACTATTGTATAAACAATTTTATTAGATTTTTAACTATTTTATTTAGATAGTATAGTAGTATAAGGTAGGTTATTTTTAGCCGTACAGTGTACTGGGTCACTCGCTTGTGTGGGACACTCGCTTGTGATGTACGTTATCAGAAGAGTAATAAAGCTAGTAAGACGCGAATTACTAGCTCGCTGTCCACTGTTACGAACAAGGTTTCTCTAATCCTCCTTGATGTTTCCCAACCCTATTGCTAATATTATGATGGGTAGCCCTCTCATACTAAAGGCTTTCTTCCATAAACAGTGCAGCTGTCGGCTGGTTAGTCGATATAGCTAGTGGATAACCATATGCACTTACATTGGCCAATACCCATGTATCTTTGGGTTGTTGAGATCTTTTCTCACACTAGAAAGAAAAACATGGACCTCTTCAATAGACCAACCGTGGGCTCTCGTAAATGGTGCTATATTCAATGACTCCAGAGCGACGGCAATATTCTCGTTATTCCATACTCCAAGTTCTTTATACTTCTTGTCCTTGGGCCAGTGGTTTGTCGGCCATTTGAAACGTATGTCGACAATTTCAGTAAACCCTGCTTCAGCCATCATGTCTTTGAACTCGTCAATCTTTTTGTAAGCTTGTTGCAGCTTGACAGAGGCCTCGTTCAATAGGTTACTCCACTTCATGATTGCACTGTCGTCGCCAAGCGTGCCGTCGTCAGACTTCATCATCACGTCGATCTCTTGGATCTCAACATAGCCTCCAGGAGCGAGGTTTCTGAGGTTGTTAGATTATAGATGATACTGAGGTATTGGTTAAACTTACTGGTAGATCTTTTCCAAGTACTCTGGCCAATTGGGGATACTGAAGTTCATCATCCTGCTGTGTATATAATCGAAGGGCTCAGGAAAGTCCCATTGCTCATGAATGTCATCAATAAGGAACCGAACATTGGGCGGAACGCTGGCTAAGTATTAGCATCTATAAAGAGAAACGATAGTTGTTCAAAGCTGACAAACTGGGCTGTATAGGAGATAGATCGACGCCGATAACCTAAAATTATCAGCTTCTAATCCTCGCTTCGACTTTTTGATTCTTGGTCAACTGATCCTACCTCGGCTTCGGAATGGTCGTCACCAAAGTCTATTGCCCATATCCCCGTCCCAGTTCCCAAGTCCAGGACGCGCTTGACCTTGGAATCAGGAAGGTTTGGAGGTGAAAGACCAAGTTTGTTATCAAAAGTGAGGAGGAATAAATTATGCTGCAAGTCTGGACTTCTTTAGTATAAACATTGACGCCATATCGCAACCGGGACTATACCTAGTCTGTCATTTTCACGCTCATCGTTGGGAAGATGATATTCTTTGTGTAGGTAAAATTAGCATTGGACTCCGAGCTAGGAAAAGGAGTTCTTGACAGTAACTGACTTCCATCCTTGTATGCATGATATGTTCTCCCGTTTTCGTGACGAAAGTCGAGGATGGAGCTGCTCAAACTTGCTGTCGATGATGTCGCATCCTGCCACTATTTGTTAGCTCATTCGCTCCCCACTACATGGCAGCCGGAGACAGATCTTACATCTCCAATTGATGAGTCGCGGTCGTCTTGGGCCTATATCAGATATTAGTCGAGGCCATGAACAAAATAAGGGATCTAACATCTTCGTCCGGCGCCACGATAGGTCCATCATTGTTTGCTGCCATTTTGTCGATTAGACTCTCTTGTCTTTGAGTAATTCGTCAGTAGAGAAATATCGAGGCAACCAGATTTTAATACCGCAGCGAGACTTTTGCCATGTGAATGATGACCAATCAAACTTTCGAACGATTGCATTGTTCTCTCTTGTCTCAACCGACGTCTTGTAAGGATATCGACCAACAACAAAGACTGACAGCTTATCCGACACATCCAGTTGGCTGATCGATCTGACAGGCTCAATCCACCATACCTCGCTTCGATGCAGAACAAGGTAGCTTGACGGGGAAATAAACCGGACCAATAAGCATCTCCCAACATTTGGCATCCTGCACTACCTCACTTCATCCCCAGTTTTCCCTAAGCCCGTAACGGATGGTGTGCTGACATGTCTCCACTATGATATGACCGACACAGACATGATGGAAGAACCAGAGTGTCACAAGTCTGAGTGCCCTAACCTGCTTGGGCTTCCGGGCCGAGTTGCTGATTGGCTGGAAAATTTCCAGATCTCAGCACTACATCATTATTCCAGATTGAAGTGCAAAAGGACAATGTAACAGCCGCAGCTCCATTTCCAGTCACAGAACGGGGCGTTTCATAGCCTGATTGGTTCTTTGCTTCTAACCCTGTATGATTCTTGCATTTCTAGCCCAACGTTAAAAAAGCGGCGGGTAAGCTTGCCCTACTAACCGCGACTAATCATCAAAGCATGGGTTAAAGGTTCCACGAAATCGATCAGCTAACCCAGCCACCTAACCATCACGTCAAGTACCAACCCAGATATTCCAAATGCATCGAGACTCGCAACTATCTAACAAGCCTTCCAATACATAATTAGCACATCATGGCTGCGTATCCTATAACAAAACTTGGCTCTTCTAACCCTATTTTTCTATTCGTTTGTCTTCCTGCATATTGACTTATTGTGTGCCAGGTGTGCCCGTATGCGTGTTTAGCTAGTGAAGCTACGACACACCTTACCACGAAACATCATGACATAGACCCTGCAACTCGGCGCCGAACGGTGATAGTTTTATCCGTCAGAGCAATAGTATCACGCCAATTAATCACCGCCGTAAAGGGACTCCATCCAATAGTCACATCCACTGCTCCGCTCTAGAAGGCCTTCTTCTGCTCTTCGGTGCCCTCCTAACCACCCTCCGACTCGTTCCTCTTGCCCTTCTTCCTGCCCTCAAGGGAACCGGTGCCGCCGGTCGAGCCCTTGACACAAGACCCATTACCCCAGATGGCCTCTTTGGCCGACTTCCACATGGTTTTCGGATGGTAGATGTTCTCGGCGGTATAGTACAGACGACAGTCTCCGGCCTGGTACTGGAACTGAAGAGGGAGATAATCGTCTCCCTCCTGGTAGGCATTCAGAAAGTTGACTTGTCCTGATCTGAGTTTAATCGGAAACTCCTCTAACGGCCGAGGAGCCACCTTCATGAGTCGCTCGTTTTCTTCCTTTGTCATAAACTCCAGCTTCTCAGGCGTCTCCCGATATAACGCTTTAGCCGCGCTCACTACCGTTGCAATATTGTCGAATGACAAGGTCTGCGAACCCCGAACACCTCCAATGATCTGCATAGGCTGTCCATTAGGATGGCCTCCAAAGGGCAAAGCCCGGACGCCGCCGACATTTGTCATCACCGACATTTGTCATCAAGTTGACAAAAATGGAGCAGGTCGAAGCGCACAATCCGTCGCCAATGATAAGAATGTTCTCCGCCTTGAATGGCTGCGTCCTGTTGAGAGGTCGGCCAGCATATCCACGGATAGGGGTGTCACTGTTGCCAGATATCTCGGTAAAATTGAAGCTGGCAAAAAGTGAGCTGACCGGGGCCCCCAGCTGCGTGGTATCGCCAAGAAATTCTTCATATTACTCGAAGCCGGCCTCCTGGTCTGGGGTCACCTCTACAGAATATGCCATATCGGCGAAATTAATTAGGGCATTCTCTAACGCCGTCGATTTGTTGAGGGCTGAAAAGACCTTAACGAGACCCTCAGAGACCTCGTGGCGTCGGAATCTGTTGGCCGAGTAGGGAAATTCGGAAGGGAAAAACAGCTTGAATAGATTGAAGGCTCTGTCAACATTCCCATCCGGGTTGCCGGAGACATCGATGATTAGCTTGGTACGGCCATCTGCCACAGCCTTTTATACAATCTTAGTTGCGTAATGGCCAAATGTGAGCGAATGACTCGATGGCAGTCCATCTCCGCCAAAAGAAGGGATCATCATGACGACAGTGTCATCGACCAGATAATAACCGTTCATTTGGTTGTAGGGATCGCGGATCAGTGGTTCGGGGTAACCGTCAGGGCCTGACTTCAGAGGAGGCGTAACATCCGGTTCCGGGGTACCCGAGTTGTCTGATGAATTTGATGGCGGTGGTCGACAGTACAGATCGAAGACGTCCTTGCCGTTCCGAGCCTCAAAGCCAGGGTCGTTAAGTTCGGCCATATTCTTCACCTCAAGGGTAGACCCATTGCGGAACTCGAGCGTAGTGATATCAGAGCCAGGATACACATTACGTCCATCAAAAACACCATTGGGATTGCCAGAGAAGGAAAAGAAAAGCGAGTTGTGTCGGGCATCAGGATCTTGGCTCAGCGCTTGATCTTCGATTTCCTTCAGGTACGAGCTAGCATCTTGGCCATCGATTGACACGACGGGAGAGATTTTGTGCTTCCGCTTTGTTGAGAAGCTTGGCGTCTGCATGCGTGTACAGTTCAGGTGCCTCGATGCCGTCCGTTGATACAGACACCAAAGCCGTGTTGCGCATAAAAGTGAAGGGAACGAAGGAGCATAGATCCACATAGAAGTGGCCATCATTGGCGCTGTTCATAAGGGTCTTGATTGCCTGATCAAACTCCCACTGGCTTGAGTATTTGGTGTTGCGGATCATCTCAAGGCCGCCCAGTATGTCAGTAGGCGAGGACATGTATGTATCAGGAGGGTTTTTGAGAGTCTCGAGGGTGGACTGCCACTGAACGTATTTACCGAGTTCGTTGAGAAAGGGATCGGCAAGTTCAGGGTAGAAAGGCATTGACTGGAGACAGTCCTCGGCAAGTTGGCCAGGAAGGTGCAAAACGGATGCGGAGTTGTTGTACTTTTGATGTTCGCGAATTTGTTTTGTGATTAGAGCACAGGGCTCAGGGGAAGATAAAGCTGCCACGAGCGGCATGCCCAGAAACAGGAAAGAGAGAAGTGGTAACATAGCGAACGAGGGTTCTGACGACGATGAATATCCGACTTGGCTGTGTAATCGACCTTTGATGTTTATGCATAGGGAGTAACGAGAGGGCAGCATTTCGAGATGGCAAGCTACTTTAATACTCTCCTTTTCAGGCAAATTGGCCAAGACTAGCAGAATTGTTAACTTCAAGATTAGTTTCAACGAAACCGCATAGCCTCATCATGCCAAGCGTCACGTTGCTAGTGGCACTGTCAAGATGCCAACTGACTGAATCAGCTCCATCTCACCCGCCAGGAATGCTAAGATTGTTTTTGCTCAAGTTCTAGACCCAGGGCGTTATTGCAGCTGATGTGAGGTTGGGCCCGACTGTGATCAAGAACTGAGTTGTATGTCACCCTACAGTGGCCGATTCTGTGACTGAGATCGATCTTAGCTTAAGGGCACTCAGCCCTGTTCTCGCAAGATTTGTCCGGCAGATGGGTGCCATCAGCCCTACGGGGGATGACGTGCTCCGTTCTATAGGTTGGTTCTACTACTTGGGTAGGGCCTAGAGATCGGCCCCCCGTGCTTTCGTTACGACCTTCGGTATCCGTGCCTCTAGCACGGGGGTGCACTGACCGGGCAAAGGGGCTGCTGACAGGGAAAACCCCGGTACCTCATATTTGCAGGATTTCCACCAAAAAATAGGTACCGAATTTTCATCGGTTAGTAACATAGGTCAACCCGGAGCGACCCCTCCATTTGCGTGCACGGGGAAAATGAATCACAACTATAACACCACAACATACGGTCAAAATCAGATATGTTATTCATCTTTTGGCATAACAAAGGCCCCCTAACTGACTTCTATAGTATCTTCAATTAATAATTCATCATCTTCTGGTGTTTCTAAACTCCCTGAAAATGGATTTTCCTCTTCATTTTCCTCTTCTTCTTCAATTTCCAAGCTATCATCTTCAAGGGATAACTTTTTCCGTTTTCCACAGCGTTTTTCAGTATCATAGACAAGGAATTCAACTGCATCTTGTACCACAGTAAAGTTATAGTCAAAAGGAAGAAGGAAAGGAGGATTCCAATAGAAAGGGAAGATTTTGGGAATAGCTTCTTGCTCTGCATCTCTTGCTTGCTTAGCTAGCAGCTTAGAATTCTTCATTTTGGCGTGCATCTCTCGGTGGGCACTATATCTCGTAGCAAGCAGCTCTGTAGACTTAATACACAGCTCGGATTGAGTCTTCGTGAAGAATTCACTCGCTGTGAATAGCTTCACATCTTGAGAGTATATAGGTTGACTCTTATACTGCTGAGAAGGGTGATATTCCTTTAGAGATGACCGCAGTATCTTCCTCACAGAGGAAAGCCAACGCCGTAGATATACAGCTTCGTCCCTGACTTCCTTGTTATGATAACGCCGGGCCTCTGCATTCTGATTTGCCCGTCTGTGGTGTTGATCCTTTGCGACACGGAGTCTGGCATCATAAACCGTAATTGGCCTGTAATTGGCTATGACAAGAGTTCCATCTTCTTGTTCCTGACGTCGTAGGCTCTTCTCCTTAAGGCGGTGCATTTCTTGAGTGGCTGTGATGCCGTTCAGGGCGAGGGTTGTGTGTGCTTTCCTCACTTTATTGTGTACGTGTAACACACTCGGCGTCAGAGGCATGCCCGAGGATATTGAACATTCAATACGAAGGGCCACATAATCATCGTATTGCTTGATCTGCCGTAGATTGAGCTCGGGTGTGTTGACATCGTTCCAGATAACCCTTGGAGGTGTGGAGGATATTATTGGAATCCCCTCATCGCGGCGAGTAGAATGGTGTACTTCTTGAGAAGATACTCCAACTTCTTCACAAGCTGAATCATCGTTATCGTCGCTGCTGTGGTTGGAAGAGCACCCCGGCGTGATATAGCCGGGAAGGTCACGTTCAGCGACCTCCAAAGAGAGGGATGAAAGAGGGTTGACCATACGATCTAATACGACTGAGGGATTGAGAGGATAGATGCCGGTTTTTACCCATGATGAGATTATAGTACTTTTCTTAGTAG
>JAAVUC010000479.1:0-64503 GCA_014898925.1 Fusarium nelsonii
CTGGCTAGGCGGCCTCATATCGATGACGATCACTCGGCTGTTAAAGGCCTCGATCGTACGGTTGACCTGCTCTGCCAGCAGGATAAGCCAATAGGTATAATAGCCCCGGTCGATAGCCTTAAGGAAGTCCCTCTCTCGGGCGGTCAGCAAATTCCTTGGCAAGGGCAGCTTCTCTGCTAGCTCTGTGAGCGCGTATAGCTCCCTGACGACATACCGGCAATTGAAATCCTCGTGGCACAGCCCGGCTCTATACGCACGCAGGAACAGCTTACAGCCGAACGCAGCCAGCCTAACAGCATTAAGATCGCCGTGGATATTGGGATCTAGCTCGAAGGCAAAGGCCTCCTCTGCCAGATTGGAATCCCTAGCTAGCGGTCTAAGGGCTTCTTCGATCGTCTCGGCGGTTAGGGGAAGGTCCTTATCCCGATAGTAGTCCGAAGGTGACTGCAGACTTCGTCGTCGTACGGGACCAGGCATTGTGATGTATAGGGGCTGCGAAGGAAGTTAGCTGTGTGGACCGAAGGNNAATAGGAAAACCTGGGCTTTGATTGAAGGTTAAAAAAACATAAAATGTCTGCAGAACCCCGATATGGTCCCCTCACAAAAGCGGATTCCGTTTTTCAGCGGGCTGAAGCCACCGATCCCACAAAGACTGATGACTGGTTTTCTAGCCTTGCAATCCATGCTGCCATTCCATCGATATCATCTTCATCTACACGAACCTCATCGGCACAAAAAGGTCGTCTGGACAATTTACCAATGGATTGCTTCCGAGAACTCGTCCTGTTTCTTGACATTCAATCAGTTTTGAGACTAAGGCAAGCAAATCTCAGCTCGCGGCAGAAGATCGGCAACATGTTTGAGTACCACAGAGTCGCAAAGTATGCCCTAGGTCTTGCTGGCACCACCCTTGAGCATGGAGTGGTCGAGTGCATTTCTCTATCAAGATTATACTACCAACTGTGCAACAAGCACTGCAACATCTGCGGTGATTCCGCCACTTACCTGGACATGCTGACGTGGACGAGGCGTTGTGCGAGATGTATCAGCCGTATTCTATACCGTTCAGTTACTAACAAACGTCAACTTATATCGAGTCTGGAAATTACCGAGGAAGAGTCATGCAAGTTGACCACATTTACATACTGGGGTAGTGAGGTTGTGGACATCACGGAGGTCAGAGAAGTTGTCGGCTGGCTTCGTTTCGATTCTAGCTATTCAAGAAGGACGTGCCCCTTCCGTGTGATTTCTGACGAGATCTTGAGTGAAATGCCTTATCTGAACACGGAATCCGACCTTTTAGAGAAATGTTTGTCCTGTCACTGATGCTGGTTCTTCATAAAAGGACCTGCACCTATTTACGACAGAGAAGGGGATTGGGAACATTTTCAGCAGTGTGAGAAAGCCCAGAGGGCCTGGGAACGTGGCCATGGTGATTGGTTATAGTTATGAGGAAGACATCATGCGGGAACGAGGGCTGTAGACGAAAGGCTTGCTTACACAGTGTTACAATCATTATGGCAGTCGGAGAGATCTCAGTTCAAGAAAGTCGTCTCTGGGTATTAGACCAGTCCGACTCATTATATACAGTGAATTTATAGGTAGGCTATTTACGCGATTAGATCCCCACAAAAACTGTGGCTCAACTAAACAAAGCTTCCAGAGGACCGCCTTTAGCAAGAAGCAACGCTGGGAACATTTTTGCAGCTGTCGTACTTCTTACCGCCCGACACCTGAACATTCGACCAAGTCCAGTTCGTGCAAGCTCCCTTAGCGCAAACAATAGCAGCATTCTTGCCCTTGGAGTCGACAGCGTTCTGGCCCTTAATGTTCTTCAAGGTAAGGCTAGTGATAGGAATACCACCGGTGGGGTCACCGTGGAGATCGCCACCATCGTAGTTCTGTTCGACGAGGATACCGTACTTCTGGATCTTTGACAGAGTGATGTCGGAGTAGGTAACCTTGTTGATCTTGCCATTATGGTTCTTGAACGCCTTGACGCGGATGCCGTTGGCAGAGTTTGTCACTTCGGAGTTGAGGAACTGGACATTATCGACAATGTTATCGTCGCGGCCTCCGACGCTGCCAATGGAGAGACCGTGGCCACCGTGGCAGTAGCCGTTCTTGAAGATGATGTTCTATAACAGTTAGTCACGACACGTGGTATTTTTGACAGTGAGCGTACCTTTCCAGAGTTCACAGCAACACAGTCGTCCTGGTTGTAAACCTTGGCACCATCGATGGTGACACCAGTCGAGGAACCAATATCGAAAGCATCAGTGTTATGGCCACCCTTGGAGTCACCGTCCTTGTTATCAAGAGTAAACTTGTTGATCTCAAGCCCATTGACGCCGTTGATGCTGACAGCCTGAACTGGGGTGTTCTTTACATAAAGATTGTTGATCTTGGAGTCGGTGAGCTTATGAGCAGAGAAGAACTTGGGCTTCGTGATGCCGCTGTTTCCACCCTTTCCATCCCAGTACTTCTCACCCCCAGCGTTAAGAATGGCACCGGAGCCCTCAATAGTGATCTTGTTTCCAGAGATCTTCATAAGAGGGCCCTTCCACTCCTTGTAACCCCAGGTGGTAGTACCCTTGAAGATGACCTTGGTGTTGTCCTTCAGCTTGCTGAGGTCCAGGGTCTCGCCGCTGGGAACGGCAACGTTGTCGAGAACGATGGTGGCGCAAGAAGCCTGGGACTTGCTGGCCTTGGAGGCACCGCCGGAACCGGAAAAGGTGCAGCTGTTGGCACGCTTAGCGTAAGCGTGAACATCGGGGGCCTGGGTGACGGCGGGAGCTGAAGGAGCGGCTACAGCACTGCCAGCCAAGGCAGCCAGAAGAACGAAGCCGAGCTTGGTCATTTTGACAGAATTTAGAATGATTTAACGAGTGACGCGATGAAAGAATATGTTTATCAGGAAGAATGAACCTTTGACCGGCAAAAGGAGTGTGATGGAGTGAGTGATCTCTCAACCCAACTCTTGCGTCAACACCATATATATATACCACCATCTTACATGAACGCCCAGACAAATCTCCACGATCTTGTCCCGTTAGTTCCGAGCGACCGTCCTTCCAGAAGTGCGATCATATCGTCTCTGCAACGGAACATGTTTCTCCTCCAATGGCACAAGCCGCCGAGCTGTCAATACGGGTCAAGTTAAATGAAAGCGCATAGATAGGGACCGACAAACCTGGGCACGGATTTAAACATCAGCTGTCAAAAGTGTCCGCTGCTTCAAATCGCTGATGGCAGTGGATATAAATCGCCGCGTGTCCTGGTGGGTGGGTGGAGCGTTTCATATCCGTGATGGCCGAGTATCCGGTGTAGCGCCTCTTGGCGGATATAAGAGGTCTTGATAGGTTGAGGAATAGTGTTTCAGAATCCTGAGAGTTATTCCAAGGTTGAAAGATTTATGTTTAAGATTATCTTGGTTTTCTTTGATCAATTGAGGTGTAGTCCTCAATCAGAAAAAGGAGAGAACCCAGATGCAAGCTCGCGAGATGGTACCTCGGAATATCCGTTGACAATGATCCGATTAACCGTATATCCACAAAAGAATTGGTGTATAAGCAGTAATGAATCCTCAACCGGCATTTGTGAAAATGTAGTGTTGAGTTATATTCTCTAGGAACCTTTAATTCATTTGATAATAAAGCCGATCTAAATCGGTAGCTTATTAGTGACCTGCTTAAAATGTCACGATATTATCCGGGTATACCAAGTTCACAGCATGCCACCTACCCTTGACAAGATCCAAGTGGCCGCTCTCGATAGTGGAAAATACTTGCACATGGTGACGGAATTCAAGCACAGTGTGTAAATTCATTTGATCAAATGCATTGTAAATGTGTTTGTTTAGGATGAGCAGCCAACATAGTCGTTGAAATTCCCATTCTTGATTTCTAAATTTCCCAAGGCCGTTGGCAGCTTCCGAGCTGCCCTGCGGAGTGAGATTAAACTGACCTGTTTTCTACATAAAACCACAGCGACGCTTGGAACCTTTCGCCTTGCAGCATATAAAAATATAAATAACCTTTTCAAAAGTAAATCAATAAACAGAAAAGTAATTGCATTCCTTCTCCGTAAGAATACATAACCGCCGTTGCGGTCCAAAACCATCACAAAAAGGTCTCTGCAAATACCCTAGATTTAGCAAGCAGCTCACAACCCGATTTGCACATATAACGTGAGCTAAACTAGGCAGCATCAGGTGACATGATCTATAAAATCAGTGTTGGTAACAGTTGGGTTCCAGCAAAGTTGATAAACAAGGTTGGGGATGGGCATTTTAGCCAACTGCGCATAAGCAAAGCCACGCGGAACGGACCCATTGAAGTCCCATGCGGAATGCTCAAAGTGTCAGGCGGTGTGTTTTGAAGAGAGGTACTTGGATGAAGAATTCGGTACCTGATTAGAGGGAACGTCCTCTGTACGGTCGTATTAACCGAGACGCAGATCCCCCAACATATTTCGGATCTCTATTGCCTCTCCTACCAAAAAACTACCTAGACAGATACTATTGTAGATATTCAATGCAACTCGGCCAATAAGGTACAGCAACAAAAGTTAACCACAATTGAATTGATCTCTCTTTATTGTTAAGAACTTCAGATACATGAATGTGCCTAATCGGAACATCTGATGCCGCTCAAAACATGGCCACCCAAGGATGCAGCGAACTAAAAGTGCCTTGAAAGCGGGGGTGTTGGAATGGGGGCCATGCAGTGTAATATACAACACGAAAATAAAAAAGCAGAACAACCAACACGAGGCAGTGCTATGTAACACCGTGGCGCAACGCATCCTATAACGCCCATAACCCTCCCTCACCGCGACATTCACCCCATTGATGATTCCTCCCGCTCATTTTTAACAACATACAGCTATATTCAACATGTCAGAGAAGCCTAGGCAGCCTATCATGCCAGTCGACAACGCTGAACGTAGTACGATCATGTTTTGGCGACTTAAATAAACTTTGCTGATATGACCGCAGCCCCGAAATGGTTGGCTATACCCGTGGGTATGACCAGAGCTGATGTAGTGCGCATTGGCCTCATTATCTTCTTGCAGCTAGGGACTATGATGGTAATAGGTATTGTGTTAAGCGATTGGAAAGGCTGGAGTCAGGAGTCGCGGTCATCTAAGAGTTGGATGATCCGTGGGTCTTTACAGACTGTTGCTACTGTTGTCAGCTTGACCATCATTTACCGTGAGTGGTTAAAGTATAAGAACAAGCTGTGAGAGCAGGTTCTGTCCCATGTTATGAGGGACAATACCAGATGGAATTATGTTTCACTCAATTGAGCATGTTGAAAGGATCTTGTGGCACTATTGACGCATCAGGGACATGCTTTAGTCAATGTCCCCTTTCCGAATTGTAATCCAACACAAGAGCATATCGTTTAAATTATAAACTTGTGATGAAGTCAGAGGTTTGTGTGCCTCGAAGGTCCCTACAACATTTCTATCAGCCATCAAAAAAAGGTTGTTTCCAAGGCTGCCTCAAAGGCATCCGGCAGCTTCTTGTAAGGCGGCATATTCCCCTCTACCACTGTTTTCTCAAGCGTAGTCTTGACATAACCCTGCACATCCCATATATCATCGCCGATAAGCTTGACCTGTTGTCCAGCGCCCCATGGGTAGCGGTACGAGAACGCCACAGCAGTGAAGTCACCCTTCTGAATGCGCTCTTCAATCTCTCGCCTGACCTGTTCTAAGCTGTGGTGGTAGACCCGTGGAGCAACGCCATGCTTACGTTGCAGCACGTCGGCAATCTCTGACCCGGTACAAATGAGTTCGCAGAGGCCGATCGCGCGTCCACTGAGCTGAGCGACGGGTGTCTTGGTGAATATATCTGCGTAGGCGGTGGCGACGTAGTCCATCGTACTACAATTACAGTGTAAGTAAAACGTTGTGGTCAAAGAAGATGCTGATAGACTCACCAAAGATTGAGAGGCTGCCGCGCACTATCACCTGTGTGGATGATCCTATTGCCTGGAACATCAATTCCGAGTAGTCTAAGATATCAATAAATGAACAAGATTCAAGAAGAATAGAGTGCTACTTACGTAGTCGCAAGGGTCGATTCTACTAGATTCCCCGGCCTTATCAATGTCATGTGAATACCTGCATCTTTAGCAGCCTGCTCTACTTCCGCCTTTTGCTTCAGACTGGAAATTAGCATCTGCTCATCACTTATCTTGTAAGCGAGGTCAGACGGCGCGAACAGTTGCACTTTAGTATGGGGAATTGCCTCGATGAGGGCTAGCTGGTGTCCGACATTCTGTTGTCCAACCACAGATCTTCCAGGATGATCAGCATACTCGTGAAAAGCACCTTGCCTAAGACACTTACATGAGAATATCAATATCTTTTAGGGCGTCTCTTATAGACTCAAGGTTCTCGACATCTATCGTAACAGTTGGTGTTCCAGCAGGAAGGCCACTCGTATCAGATGTTGCCTGATGCAGGATCGTGACTGGTCCACCCGCGGCGATGAGGGCCTTTACGATCGCTGAGCTTGCCCAGCCACGATGACCGTAAACTGCGATTCTGTTGAAGTCTGTCATAGTTCTAGAAAATGTCGATAAAGGTTTAACTTAGTAGGACTAGAGTTGATATGAAGGTTTTGCTATATACTGATGGCCTAATGGGTCTTCGGACTTAACCATCGCACATAAAGCCGATGGAATGAGTAAGACCGATGATCTGACTAAAAGCCAATACCATGCTGCCATATTTCTGTTACATCCCGCAATAAAGCCGGCCTCGAAACTTGGAATGCCGCGAGCTGCAAGAGTGTCAACGGATATCGGCACGTCATGCAAGGTTCAAATCCTTCTCCTCGATTCATTTCTGTAGTATTACCACAACGCCATTGTCCAAAAATGCTTTCCATGCTTGGTATGTAGATCATTCCCGGTCACTCGAGGTTAAGTCTAGCCACCATCAACTAGCCTGAGAAGCACGCCGTACTAAAAGGCTGTAAATCGTTGCTGAGATGCCAGCGAGTACCGTCGGGTCGAATGTGCTTGCCACTGTTTGACTACAAAGCAGGGGAAGATTGGCAAAACCATAACGTGCTTACAAAAGTTGAGAAATAAACCCTCGGACACTATCTTAGTTACCAGTATGCCCATTGGTCTCAGCAACAACCTCATCCCTCACCACCAAACAACCCTTGAAGTAATTCGACAGATCCTCAAAATCCTCCAATTCGCCAACCCAGCCAACGTACTGATCCGGCCGCACGGCAACAACACAGCCTCGCTTCCTATCGACACCGTAATTCTTGTATGCATCTCCATAACCTTCGTGGTAGCTTACATCATCGACGTGGACCTTCTCGTAGTCATAGCCAGTGTGCTTGTCCCATGGCCGGAGGATGGAAGGAAAGTCGCGGATTATATCGGTATCCCAGCGCTTAGAGGAGTGAATTGTGAGGACCTCGATGACACTGTCAATCTTGTTTCCTTCGGGCGTGACTTTGTGCAGAAAGCTTTCGGCTTGGGTGAGGCTATTGCAAAAGTTTTCGATGCGACTCTTTTGAGCCGGGTCAAGCACGTCGCCTGCGAAAAGCACAATGCGGAATCTTCCGTCTGCTCTCAAACGCTCCTGGAAATGATAAGGACGACCACAAGCTTGGTTGAGTACTTTGAAGCTGTTGAACCGCATGCCTACCGGAATGCCAGCAGCGAGAGCCTGCTTCTTGGCAAAAACATCTTCGGTAAGAGACACACCGGAAGGCGAAACCACCTTGGTGCCATCGGCTTCAGCTAGAGGGTCACCAGACTTCGCAACAATGTTGCTCGGGCCATAGTTCACCGACAGACCTGAAGCAAACATGTTTCCTTTCTCGAAGGCATCTTTGAATTCTTCCATGCTAACTCCTTCTTCGTCCATCACGTCCTTGGCTGGGCGGCCGGAGAACAGGCGACTGAAACGATGATCAAACTCGATGAGATCCTGCGCTACGCGACGTCGCTCGCTCTGGTATGTCTTGAGGATATCTGGTTTTGCGATGCCTTTGACAACAAGTGCTACCTTCCAGCCTAGATTGTATGAGTCTTGCATGGAGACATTCATGCCTTGACCTGCCTTCGGTGAGTGAGTATGCACAGCGTCACCGGCAAGGAAGATGCGCTCATGGAAGTCGAAAGCGGTGCCCACACGTTGGCCAATCTGAAAGCCCGTCATCAGCAAGATCAATTGAGTAGACATGGACACAGCAACATACCTGATAAGCAGTCCACCAATCGCAATACTCGTAATCCAATTTGTAAGGGTGAATAATCTTCTGCGCGGCTTTGAAGATCAGGTCCGGACTAATCTTGGATCTGTCTGCACGACCAGAAGCATCAGGTGTTACTTCTTTCAGCTGGATATACAAACGAACGAGCTTATTTTCTCTCGGAATGACCATGAGGCTGCCGTTCTCGGCCGAGTGAATGGCGCATCGCATGCGTATATCGGGAAAGTCAGTCTTAGGTATGATGTCCATGACGCCCCAAATAAAGTCGCTTGCTTCACCTTGTAGCTCGAGGCCAATTTGGTTGCGAACCCAACTTCGGGCTCCATCGCAACCGATGACATACTTTGCATGGATCGTCTCACTAACAGCGTCTCGGTCTTGGGCTTGACGAAGAGCACTATCGTGGTCGACTTCGTCATCAAATACGAGGTTACTTCTGAAAAGGCCGTCTGATGCCTGAGTCTTACTGGCAGTGGCTTGCTGGGGAGGCATCGCTTCCTCTTCAGTCAGATGACGAATTCTGACCGTAACAGGATGTGCGTCAGAGCTACCAAGTTTGGACTCGTCGATCTCGATCGCTTCTGGCAACATCGCACGCTCAACTCTGATCTGGTCTTTGGAATACTTCTTGATATTATCAAGGAAGAAGCGCTCGATACGGCCTTGATGCACAACAACCTGTTGAAAGCGCGAGAGGCCAACGATAGTATCAGGGATACGGTCAGAGCGACGAATCAATCCATCTGGCCCAGGATTCTAGCAACACCGATAAGCTCAGATCTGCCGGCATTTTGGAGAACATCTCATGTACTTACCCACATGCAAATCTGTAAAAATGATTAGTTTCTAGCATTGTTTCATATATGTGCGCCACATACCTCAATCATATGATTTGCTTCTTTCCAGACTCGATCTGCGAAACCTAGACTATCGAAGATCTCCAGACTTCGGCATTGCAGGCCATCAGCCTGGCCGCAAAAGATCTTTGTGTTTCTTTTGTCAATAATACGAGCATTGATTCCGCAATGAGCCATCCATGCTGCGGCCATTAACCTAGAAGTCGCAACAAGCCATGGTTAGCCCTCTGCTTTACATAGAGTCGCAATCCGATGGTCAGCTTACCCAGCTGGGCCTGCGCCAACAATGAGTCTTTAGCGTAGAGAATGTCAGCACGTTTCGCATCAGAGACAACCCCGCACTAGCCGCGAGTTATGGTGATCCAACTTACACGTCGACTTTACTCTCGTTTGCCATATTATCGTGTCAATGGCAGTTACCCGGTGTGTGCAAGCGGAAGTTGCTTCTTGTTAAACTCAGGCTGGCAGAAGCAATGTTAATACCCTCGGGTGCCAGGGAGTAGGAAGAATCTTCAATGCTGTGTTACAAAGTTGGAATGGGGAAGGTGGAAGAATGGCAGGGTTTGTATAAGTGATCTGTCATAACTCTAAAGAAACAGAGATCCATTTGGGTAAAGGCTGTGACAATCCCCGAAATTAAGTCTTGTTTCCTCGTGGCAACCAACATTATCGCTGCACTGTAATAACGAGACCTTGAGAGCCAACAGGATGCTCCGGGTCGCAGGGTCCCGAACAGTCAACGGTGCATAAACAAGGTCCAATGTCGTTGTGAATGTTTCAATTGGTCCGCCCCGTCTTTCATTACCTAGTTCCAACGTTCGCTATTTGAGTTGTCCGTCGCGTAGATTTCCATGTATTGTTCATGCTGTCTACTAGTGATTAGCAGCCTTTTCCCTGACGTGTCACTTGTTGTGAAGAAAACAGAAACTGCCGACAAGTGTTCATCCCAGACATCAGCCCAAGGGAATTCTCAGAACCCGGATCCAAGATACAGTGGACTCCGGTTACCAATTGCGGAGTCTGAACCCTGGAAATAAGCAATTTGACAATTTCGCTCTAACAACAAAAACAAAGCTCCTGTGATTAACAGGCGAGGCGGCCCCTCGACGACCAGACTAATCACCGGGTAATTTGACGGGTAACGTTAGCAGTTCCCGTCCTCGCTTCGAGCCGTGCCCGCTTAATGAGTTAACCAAGTGGAGAAATGTTATTCTTATCCATGATCTGCGGAGACAATTGCCTCGACCTGGGTGTCGGAACCAGCATGAGAAAACAACGTTAATACGTGAACGGTAAGCCAACATGCAGGCGTCAGCAGATTTCATAAGGGTAAAAATCCGTGGCGTTCCGCCAGCGAAGACAAACTACCATGGCATCGGGCCGAGATTTCAGGCACAACATACTTGGATGAAGATGATGGTTCAAATATGATCAGTCTGTTCTTGAAGCCCATACTTTTTCTCTATATGTGTGTCATTGGCTTACCTCCAGGGGCATATGTGCACCATGTTTAAAGCTGATTTACCACTATTGGGTCTTTTTCACAGCGAGGCAAATGAACTTGTGATGGGATGACATACCAACGTTACATAGCCTGATAGTATCAAGACCTGCACCGATGCCTCTAGAAAACACAGAAGCGAAAGGAGAAGAGTGACAAGGGGAAACGATCCAGACCAACGGATTTCCGTGATGAGAATTGTAATGTGTTATTGGGGTAAGAGTGGGTCAGAACAAATTAATGCTTCCAAACAACACACGGAGGCGAGTGAGGCTGAAGAAACGCCGTATCATATGTGACAGGTCTCTTGAAGCCTTATCCAGGAACCTTTTTACTTAATGAGGGCAGCCAGAACCCCTGTTTCAAAATCTGAAATCAAGTATCACCTTTTGCTCTGCAAAGTCGCCTTGCAAAATCTCCTGCCCCAGAAGAACCTTGGCAACCAACGGGCTTGAAGAATTACTCATATTTGATCGTCCCCGGCAATAGTTTCTATACCAGCCAGGATCTCGTCAAACTTGTCCATGAGCCCCTGAAAACGATCTCCCGGGCTACCTGCCCTCCGTAGAGACCACTTCATTTAGAAAGAGAAAGTGTCTACCTTGCCTCATGCAAGCGGCGGCTGCAGCCCAAACTGTCAGTTTGCTTGTTTATGATATATATACCATGCAATCCATTCCATCGGGTTCTTGGTCTTACGATACCTCTCCCTACTAATAAACAAGTCCCAACGGAATCTCTTACTGGTCAGCCATGGCGACCCCAGCTGAACAACAAGCAGCCGCCAACGCCTTCATCCAAGAAGTATGGGGGCTGCAAGGCGTGGCGTACCTCATCGTAGGCCTTCGCTACTACAGTCAGTTCTCATCTTTCGGTCGACGCTTCCAATGGGATGATTTTCTCATGTTGCTAGCCACCGTGAGTCTTCCAACGCCAATGACCCTCATCGTGTAACCTGGCTTACTAAACTACTATTACCTTACAGATAGTATATACCGCCGAGTCAGTAGCAGCCTACTTCGTCGTCGCATACTGGAAAGGTCTTGCGAACAATGGCATAGCTCCGGCGCAGCGCCAAGCGTTGAGAGATGATCCTGATGGCCCTGAATGGACACTCCGAATCAACGGTTCAAAAACACATGTCATTGGCCTTTTGTTGTACATGACGCTTCTCTGGTTGCTGAAAGGTTACTGGGTTGTTTACTATCTACGCCTCACGTAAGTAGTCTTCGAGCTCACCTAGGTGCCCAACAACTAATCCCTAGCAGTGAAGGTGTCGCTTCGGCCAAGCGTTATGCGCGTTGGGGTATGGCCATTATCCCGGTTACTTATGTCTCTTGCTTCCTGGTTGCTTTCCTCAAGTGCATACCATTTGAGAAGCAATGGCAGATCGACCCTGAGCCACAAAGTATGTCTTACCGTCTAACAAAAGAGTTGACCTAACATCTTTAGATTCTTGTATGCCCGCCATTACATACATACAGACCATTTATGTTATGGCCATGAACACCATTACTGACTTCTATCTGATGTCGATTCCTCTCCCAGTAAGCACATCCGTATGAACCTCTCTCAATAGGATGATAGCTTACATGTTATTTCAGATGATCTGGAAGGCTAGGATGCCGTGGCGCAAGAAGCTTGTCATTATGTTCATGTTCAGTGGCGCACTCTTGGAGATGATATTCGGGATCTTGAGAGCAGTTTCAATTCTCACTGTTAGTGAACCCGCGCAGATAGATCCGCGATGTAATCCAAACTAACCTTTACCTATAGAAAGGAAACACTGACCCAGCTCAATCGGGCTATTGGTCTGTCCGAGAATCCTTTGTCAGCTTCGTTCTCACCAACCTACCTATGGTCTACCCCCTGATCAAACAAGCCGTCGAGAAGACCGTCTCTGCTTCTAAAAGCGACACCCACATCCCAGGTCTAGGGGACAGCCAAGGCTACCGTCTAGAGGAGTACAAGAACAAAGTTAACTCTCGATCAAGACCGGAGGATACAGATTTGGGAGACACTGTGTGGGGGTCGAAAGATCATATCGTATCCGCTGATGGGCAGGTGAGCGGTGATGATAATTCGCTGAAGGGAAAAGATATTGGGCAACGCATTTCACACGGCCGAATGAGATCTGAACATATTGCCAAGGCTGTGGGTGGGCATTCACCGAGCGAACAGCATGTTTGGGAACAAGAAGTGGAAGTAGGATCTCGGGAGATTGTGGTGACGAGGGAGTATGTTGTACAGGTGGATGAAGAATCCGGTAAGAGCACAAATAATTACACGCACCGGTACTAGGACACCAAGCTGAAGATATCTTGGATGACTCTTCAAATCGCAAACTGACCAAGTCTCGACGTGGCTCATCCGGATGGAAGTTACGAAGTGAATGGAGCGGCAATTAGTCAGGCTAGAATTAATAATCATATTGAAAAAAGACTTAAAATAATCTCATCAATTATTTGTCTTAGTGCAAGTGCAATGGTCGAGAAAGCTGATTGAATGGGAATTTGGCCGCGATAGATAACAGATCCATCGATGTCAGTATTGGCAGTCTCAGATATACCGAAGTGGAGATATGGCATTTTCCCCTCATTCGTCCAGTACACACTATTGACCTCAACTTCACCCAACTCATGGTAACAGAAATAATACAAAACAACATCATGGCCACAAGTCTCACACACCAATCACTCCGGACAGCACTCACCGGTATCGAGAGCTCTGGGATAACGCAATTTCGCGGTATTCCGTACGGGTATATCCCGCGCCGTTTTGCCGCAACGGAAAAGATCAACGAGTACCCTATAGAGCTGGACAGCACCGCATTTGGGTAACAAACCACATTCCATATTTCTAATGATGGAGAAGACTGACGGAAAAGCCCTCGATGTCCTCAAGTACCTGTTGACGTTGGCCATTTATTGCGTGTGCCTCCTGAGCATAAGTTTCCGTCTGAACGTGAGGATGAGTTGAAATGTACAAATCTGGACGTGACCATGCCTACTCGTGGCACTTTTTCAGGCTTGGAGAAGTTACCAGTCTTTGTTTGGATCCATGGTAAAATTGTACTTCTAGGTTTGCACAGCCGGAGATAGCTGATTGTCGGATATAGGTGGCTCTCAAGCAGTTACTTTCGGGAGTGCTGCATCGGGCATCTGCGGTAGGTGAACATCTTTTCAGAGCCCCAAAGCGACGTCTTGTCTATACAATAGATCCTTTAATATGATAAGAGACATGCTGACATAATTCTTTCCCAGACATGACAACAATCGTAGCTGATTCAGTGCATCGCGGTACTCCAATCATAGCAGTCTCAATCCAATACAGACTCAACGTCTTCGCCCTCGGAAATAAAGACGGACCACCAAATCTTGCTCTACGTGACCAAGAACTAGCTTTGCAATGGGTTCAAGACCACATAGAAGGCTTCGGAGGCGACCCGGTAATTGACTATCCCAACGACCTTACCACTCATCCATAAGCTAAGAATATCCAGAACAAAGTCACTCTGGCCGGCGAAAGCGCTGGTGCTGTTTACTGCCACGCTCATCTCGTAACACAAGCCCCGGTTAATCAGTTCATCCTATCCTCAGGATCCTTGTTCCTCTCTCCCCCCCAACCACTGCAAGCCGTTTCAGCCCTTCGCGATAAGGTTTTGAAACAGTTTCAAAACATCGACGGTACCATGGATTTGGAAAATGCGCCAGTAAACAAGATTGTTGAAGCTGTGAAACAATCGGGGTTGCAGTCGTTTTTCCTCGAATGGGAGGAGAGATTTGAAGGTTGGGAGACGAAGACTGGACAGTCTGGAGCGTCGATGCTTAGCGACGTGCAGAAAGAGGTCAGAGCACCCTGAACTTTGAGATTTGAG
The DNA here is from genome assembly GCA_014898925.1 of Fusarium nelsonii. Classification (NCBI taxonomy): domain Eukaryota; kingdom Fungi; phylum Ascomycota; class Sordariomycetes; order Hypocreales; family Nectriaceae; genus Fusarium; species Fusarium nelsonii. The sequence goes on from JAAVUC010000479.1 coordinate 14,493, forward strand.
AGCTAATGATGATTCGCAGGCAACGATTTGGCATGCTGGAATTTGGGACACAGATGTGGATGACATAGTGGGCGCTTTTCATGCTGCAGGCGAACACAGCGAGGAGTTGAAAAAGCTGTACCACATCTATCCAGATAGACCCTCTTCATGCAAGAATGGGGCATTGGACTTTATCAACGACTGCAGGTTCCTCCTTCCAATTCAACATATGGAAAAGCTCTGGAAGTCTGCTGGAAAGCCAGTCTACAGATGTCTGATCGACGAAGCCAATCCATGGCAGCCTTCGAGTGGAGCACGTCATGCTGTGGACTTGGTGCTGCTTTTCGGAAGTCTTGATCTGAGATCCGCACCGAGTGCTGAGAGAGTTGCACAAGCTCTGCGTGAGTCGTGGATTAAGTTCATAAATATGGATGAGCCTTGGCCAAACGCATCTGTATCATACTACGGCTTCGGACCTCATGGACAGCGCAAAGAATTAAATGATTGGGAAGTACGGTCACGTCGAAGAGTAACGGAAACAAACAAGCTAGCAGGCATGAACTTTGCCCTAGTCAATAGGGCATTTGCCAGTCTTGCTGCAGGAAAGGTCAGCTTGCTTAATTGACATAATAGATTTTATTTATTCAGATTTTAGGCATGAATGATATCAAGATCATGCTCCCTCTCTCCTCTCTTCACTTTCCAGGCCGCGCTGTGACTCAATCTTACAAGCTCCATGACAAATTCACTTATCTCCCTGATACCTTCAATTTCTTCCATCGGTAGCCTCTCCGCAGGTATCTTTCTAGTGATGTTACTTATCGAAGACAAGATCTGCAAGTCGCTATCCGCCGTATTGCCGAGCGGATGGATAAGAATGTTCATGAACAGCGGCATCGCGGCCATGGGAGCAAAATGCGACACAATGTACACGGAATCTTCTTTCCAGAAGTCGACGACTGTATCTAGAATGCGAAATATCGAGCGGCTCGCTTCGATAGAGAGGTCGGCGCTAGAGTGCACCACGCTGTGCAGATCATCGGGAAGGTTTTCTTCCAAGTCGCCGCACTTTCGAACGAGTGTGTGGATGTTGATTATAGTGAAGAGGTAGTCGAGTTGCAGATTAATCAGATATGTGCGATCTTCTAGACTCATGTTTGAGGATAGTGAGAATGATAAATCTGATAGAATGGATAGTCGAGGTCGATAGCGAAGATCAACAGACAATCTCCATTCTTCAAGTTCATCATCAAGTTCTCTGACACGGGCAAGCAGTTCACCCTCGGTATACTTGAATGCTCTTGGAGAACAAAGCATACGGACTGCATTCTCTTTGATCTTTGCGAGATTCATATCCCGCGACTGATTATACCAAGGTGGTTCCTCAGAGTCGTTGACATCGCAGTAATCAGATGATAAGAGAGGGGGTTTATCAGTTCGGAGGGACATATCCTTGTCAAAGCAATAGCAGATCCAAAAAAGTCTCCGGATGTGAAGTCTCGTCTGGTGGTCAAATGTAGGGCTGTGTTGAGGGAGTATAGCAAGGCGAGAAAGAGGAAAGTGACCGCCGAGATCGCATACCATGCGACATGCGCTTGTAAATGTGACAGAGGCTTCGCGGCATTGTCCTCTCATCTTTTGACAGGTCCACTGATGGGTGTCAGTACAGGAACCGAGACATTGCAGCCATAGATTCACTTACCAGAAGAAGAGTACCCTGCAAACTGTCCAAGTTCGTGTTACCATTGTTGAGCGTCAATAGGCGAGAGGCCTCATAGAGGCAATCCCGAATCTCTAGTCCAAGTCCAAATTGCTGAAGATCCATCGTGCGCATTACAAGAGCCGTGATCGCCCACAGACACGCCTCAGCTGGTGCGCGACGTCCAAGATCTACCTCATCATAAGCTCTATCGATGGTATCCTGGAAGAGGCTTCTCTCCAAGATGGGGAACACGACAGATGTTTTAGACTTGAAGAAAGCATCAACAATGTGTCTGCAGACATCTTTTGGCGGCAACGGTCTCGCCTGTTCAGGGATAGACAAAGGACCCAGTGGTGGAATAATCCCGATTGGATTTGCAAAGATGTCAAAGTTCTGGAGAAAATTTCTCTCACCGGAGCCATAGGTGATCCATTGTCTTCCACGCTCTGATAAGATGCCGATACCCTTGAAGTACCAATTGGTGCCAAGTTGACATGGGGACAATTTGTAAGTAGATTTGCTCAGCGCGTTATTATTCGCTGGTAAGTCAGAGGGACTTATGATGGATGGGTGACGAGCCACTGTTGTTGTGACGGGTGATCCTCCTCCAAGCCGAAGACTGGGTGGACTGGGGAAAGCCAATGGTCTATCAGACAGAGATAATGAGGCGCTTCGGGCGGGTGCGTTGACATTTAGTGCAGTCTGAAGAGCTTCTTCGAGAGACTCTACGCGCTGGGATAATTCTTGCACAACGTCGGAAGTAGTTCTGCTCTCCAGTCAATTCCTGCAGGTTCTAGTAAAGAGATAGAAATATACCTCTTGTTGGGATCTTTCTGAATGACTCTGTCAAAGGTGCAGGTTAGGCCTTGGCTTTCGCACCAGTCACAAGGCTCGCCTGGAGTCTTGATCAAGCATTGAATCTGTAAAAACAAGAATTAACGATTAATTTCAAGGAAATGTAAACGTCATACGACATTGAAGGCATTTCAACTGTGGATAAAAGAAATGTCGATTACCTTTCGCTTGTAGCATATATCGCATGCGCGTCTGGGAGGCATCCTGATCTTGACGATTTGCTAGTAGGTAATCGGAAAGACGGAAACGAGGAAGAGGAAAAAGATGGGGGAATGGACTAAGAACATGGGCGATCCATTAGTGATTAAGGTACCGACAACCAACAGCTAGCGGAGGTTAGCAGCGGGCATTACCTAGGTGGCCTAGGGGCGCTTCTAGGAGCTCCCATCTGCTCTACGGGGGCGGGCTCCAGTTAGTCGGCGCTTTAGCTCCGTGGAATTTGTTTCATTAGCGACTCCAGCCAAGTTCCAGCTCCATGGCAAAACAACCCAAAAACTCCACTAAAGATTCATCCAGTTGATGCATTTAAGTTGGACAAGATCGAAAACATGCCATGATCGGAAAATGCTACTCAACTTGACTTTATTTCGGCGTCATAGTTGCATCCTCGCTTCCGGTAAGGAGAGAGAGAAGGCTGTGCTGGGGTAAAACGAGATGAGATGTGACCCAACAGCTCCTCTAAAGTTCCATCGCCGTCTCCGATTAGTCATGACTGTGGTCACTATATAATTGGACAAACGAGTTGACATGCTGGCTCAGATCCATGCAAACGTCGCAGATCTTACCCAAAACAGCTCCTCGGTTCTCCGTCTCCCGATGAAGTAAGCAGATCTACACCGGTCTTTACGCGATCTAGCCCCATCGTGGTGATTATCAGATCTACCGGGTAGTAGTCATTGGCTCTGGAAAGTGACAACGTTTCTCACATCAAGCCCCTCATCTTGTTTGTTAGTCCCGACAACAACGAGAGGGAGATGCATTATCCCTGCTCTGATACTTAAGCTTAGTTTCTCTATTAAACATGGGAGACCGAATATCTGGGAAGGGATGGAGAAGGAGGAGATATAAATTGTTTAATAGCTCCACGTAAATGGGAGCCGAAAGAGAAAGAGACTCACTCATCGTAGTTCACTGGTTCTTGAGCTTTCGCTTACATATATACCCTTCACAAGTCAGCCTACCTTTCCAGCTAAGGTCTTGGCTTGTCTTTTGTTACCATGTCTGGCAATTTACTTGACCCTAAGGCCCTTTTGGACCCTCGCCATCGGTCCCTCAGTGAAGCAGGCACGGTCTCTTCGGTCGGTGACAATACAACTGCGGTGCCCAGCATCAACCAACAAACTCCTGATGAAAAGATAGTCAGCTTTCCATCCAACAATGCACCATTCTCTCATACTCCCGATGAGCTCAACAAACTTCTCGACCCCAAATCTCTAGACACTCTTAGAAGTTTTGGTGGCTTACAAGGCCTGGCCCAAAGTCTCAATGTGGACGTCAACGCCGGTCTCAGCGTCGATGAACTCCAAACACAGAATGCTTCATCCAGCGAGCGAATCCGCATCTACGGTCGCAACCAACTCCCTGCCAAGAAACCAAAGTCAATCTGGAGATTGGCTTGGATTACTTTCCAGGAAGCGGTTCTGGTACTTTTGACGGTGGCTGGTACCATCTCTCTAGCACTTGGTCTCTACGAGACATTTGGAACTACACATGCGCCCGATGACCCTACGCCTGTTGACTGGGTTGAAGGTGTTGCTATTCTCTCTGCTGTTGCCATCGTCGTTGTTGTCGCCTCGCATAACGATTGGCAGAAAGAAAAGGCATTTGTCAAGCTCAACACCAAGAAAGATGATCGCGAGGTCAAGGTTCTTCGATCCGGCAAGTCGATGCTCATTAATGTCGCTGATGTCGTCGTTGGTGATGTTTTGTACCTTGAGCCTGGTGACTTGATCCCCGTCGACGGTATTTTCATCGATGGACACAACGTCAAATGCGATGAGTCTACCGCGACTGGCGAGTCAGACGCCTTGAAGAAGACTCCCGGTGCAAAGGCCCTCACTCCCGATCCCAACAGTACCAAGGAGGCTGATCCGTTCATTATTTCCGGTTCAAGAGTTCTTGAAGGCATGGGAACATTCATGTGCACTTCCGTCGGCGTTAACAGCAGCTTTGGTAAGATTATGATGTCTGTCCGTACAGACATTGAGTCCACACCTCTTCAGAAGAAGCTTGAAGGTTTGGCTGTTGCCATTGCCAAGCTTGGTGGTGGTGCTTCCGTTCTTATGTTCTTCATCCTTCTCTTCCGCTTCTGCGCCAATCTCCCCAATGATGGTAGACCAGCCGAGGAGAAGGCTTCCACTTTTGTCGATCTTCTGGTTGTCGCTATTGCCATCATTGCCGTCGCTGTTCCTGAGGGTCTTCCTCTTGCTGTTACCCTTGCGCTTGCCTTTGCCACTACACGTCTTTTGAAGGAGAACAACCTCGTCCGTGTTCTTCGAGCTTGTGAGACCATGGGTAATGCTACCTGCATTTGCTCCGACAAGACGGGAACTTTGGTAAGTGTTACTCACAATCCGCATGTCCATCTCTAACAATCAACAGACTACGAATAAGATGACTGTTACTGCTGGTCGCTTCGGTTCCTCCACCTTCATATCCGACATTCCCTCCTGGGCATCTGGTCTTCCCCTCGACACCAAGAAACTCATCACTCAATCCGTCGCCATCAATTCCACCGCGTTCGAAGGCGAGGATGATGGCGTCGCGACTTTTATCGGCTCTAAGACCGAGACCGCGCTTCTCCAACTTGCAAAGGACCATCTCGGCATGCAGTCCCTTGCTGAGACCCGCGCCAACGAATCGATCGTCCTCATTGAACCGTTTGACTCTGCGAGGAAGTACATGACTGCTGTTGTTAAGGTCCCCACTGGCTACAGGCTGCTCATCAAGGGTGCCTCGGAGATCGTTCTTGGATATTGCCAGACCCAGGCCAATCCCTCCAACGGCGATATTGATGCTCTGGATCGCAAGGCTGCTGAGGATGCTATCAACTCTTTCGCCGCTAAGTCCCTTCGTACCATCGGTATGGCATACAAGGACTATCCCGAGGTTCCCGATCTTGAGAACCTGAGTGATCTCACTCTTCTCGGAATCGTCGGTATCCAAGATCCCGTCCGCCCTGGTGTCCCTCAAGCTGTTCAGAACGCTCGTCGCGCTGGAGTCGTCACCCGCATGGTCACAGGCGACAACCTCATCACTGCGCGCGCCATCGCTACCGAGTGCGGCATCTTCACCGACGGAATTGTTATGGAAGGTCCTGAGTTCCGTAAGTTGTCTGAAGAAGAGCTCGATCGTATGATCCCCCGTCTGCAAGTCCTAGCCCGTTCATCACCCGACGACAAGCGCATCCTGGTTACACGTCTCAAGGCTCTTGGCGAGACAGTCGCCGTGACTGGAGATGGTACCAACGATGCGCCCGCTCTCAAGGCAGCCGACATTGGCTTCTCGATGGGTATCTCGGGTACAGAAGTTGCTAAGGAGGCGTCTGAGATTATTCTTATGGATGATAACTTTGCTTCGATTATTACTGCGTTGAAGTGGGGACGTGCTGTCAACGATGCTGTGCAGAAATTTTTGCAGTTTCAGATCACGGTTAATATCACGGCTGTTATTCTGTCGTTTGTTACGTCGATGTACAATGACGATATGGAACCCGTGCTCAAGGCCGTGCAGCTACTTTGGGTAAGTCGGACGAATGTCTCCGATTCATGATATATACTTACTATTGCAGATCAACCTGATCATGGATACTATGGCTGCTCTAGCTCTCGCCACCGATCCCCCAACCGATGCCATCCTCGACCGACCACCGCAGCCCAAATCTGCGCCACTTATCACCATGAATGTAAGTACATTACCACTAGCATTCAATTAAACACGACGCTAACAATACCAGATGTGGAAAATGATCATCGGTCAATCCATCTTCCAACTCGTCATTGTCCTCGTCCTTTACTTCGCCGGCGGTCCCATCCTCAACTACGACACCAGCATCGAAAGCGAGAAGCTCCAGCTTGATACTATCATTTTCAACGTCTTCGTCTGGATGCAGATCTTCAACGAGCTCAACTGTCGCCGACTCGACAACAAGTTCAATGTCTTCGTTGGCATTCATCGCAACATATTCTTCATCATCATCAACTGCATCATGATCGGACTTCAGGTCGCTATTGTCTTTGTTGGTAACCGCGTCTTTGATATCGACCCTAACGGTCTTGATGGCGTGCAGTGGGCAATCTCCATTGTTATCGCTGCATTTAGTCTGCCTTGGGGTGTACTTGTGAGGCTATTCCCTGATGAATGGTTTGCCAAGTGTGTTTATTTTGTGGCACCGCCTTTTGTTGCCATGTACAACTGGTTGGCAAAGATTTGTAGCAAGTTCACTAGGCTGTTCAGGAAGTCTAAGAAGGTGGATGGCGATCAAGACGGAGACTTGACAGATGGTAGCAAGGAGAAGTCGTCCACATCCGGACCTATGATCGTTGAGCCATAGAGCCAATATCTGACGGATCAGGGATGAGCATGGAAGGGAGTAAAAGCCTGGTTAGAAAAGATGTCACAGTCACCAACCTGTATTTATAGAACATTAGCGCTCAATTTAGTATAACGATAACTTGCATACGCTCTATCCTTATTGAAATACCATCTTGATGTAGATAGTATAGTTATGTTTAACACAATAGCCTTTGGTGAAATAATACACCGTTCCTCTTTGCCACGCCGATTTAATTTCGGCATTCAATTTTAGACGATTAAATCTCGTCGTAAGGGGTATCCTTCCAGGTACAAATAAACAATACGGCATCCTTCCTGATTATCGCGTCGGTTGGTAATACATCCAGATCACAGATAAGCCATTAACGACCTGAAACGCGATCTCTTCTGTGCTGAATGGTAACGAACAGCAGAAAGAAGAGTCAAGAGACTTGATATGATCGCGATATCAAACTGTGATGTCGAATTGGATGGAAGCAGCAAAACGCCATGGCTGTAGTTTGTGGGCAATTCGCTCTCGAAGCCATGGTGGTGGTAGATAGCCAACACTGAACCGTCATCATCGCCAGAGCCTTTATGTTGCATATCAACCAGTTCGTATCGCAATGGTCCTTTTTCAGTTGGATGAACCTGCCACTCGTATCGATTGTCGTCCCTTTCTCGATCACCGAAGAAAGATCCGGTGAGCGTCAGATATGGGTAGCGAACGAGTTGTCTCTTAATGTATTTCTCGGGCAATGGATAACCCAGATATCCAGAGCTATGAGTTGACGTATTAATGGAATGAATGTGGAAGGAAAATCTTTTTTCTCGCGAAGTTGGCAGAGATCTGCGAGTGTCAGCACCCAACGGTGTTGTGTGTTGGCCTGGTAGAACTTACATTTGTGCTTCAACAGGATCTCGACCCAATGTTCTTTCTTGAACAAATATGGACGTATTGTCGTTACCGAAATCTACCAAGAATCGGGCGTTATCTCCAGCACGCTCTCCATTGGGCTTCCGAAGAATACACAGCTCGACTTTGTAGTCTTCGGAGCCCATGGGAAGCTTCCCGAGCTTTTCGGAGTATTGCTCGGAGATGTCATATATCGTAAGATGCGAAACTTTAGCGTTATGTTTTGGGATGTAAAGCACCTTTGTGAAGTTTGGTGGAACTTGAGAGACGATGTTCTGCATGTTCAGGGGTTTGTCGAAGGTTAGACGCGGTGGACTATCAGTCTAAGATATAGTCGAAATCGGGGTAGGCGGACTTGGGTTATGATCTGACATGCCACCTAAGGGCACAGCAAGATTATATATAATGACAAAATACTGCACAAGAACATTGAAAATGATCTCGAGCATTGTTATGTCATAAAGCCAAGACATATCGGCTTCCCGAGTTCGCTCAGTGACAATGGAGAGGGTATGATAAAGGTGGGCAAAGCCCCATCATTTTCTCTCGTCGCATGACAGTTGGTAAGAGTCGACCAATTGTATACCATTTGACCGAAGAGCAGTAATCGGAATGGGAATGAGTGTAAGATTATAGATAAGTCCGATTACATGCCAAGACAAAATGACAATTTGTGAATGTTCAATGCAAGACATAGCCTCCGACAGCGAAGTACAATCACAATCACAATTTTGACAATATCGAAAACAGCCTTCAGTGCTAATGCCATGTCGCTGTTTATTGAGATTCTCTCTCAGATAAAAATTGCAGTCGTTCTTTGTCACATTAATCCGTAAATTGGCCAGTTACTTATTTCGATTCACTGTGTAGTCTCCGAGCCGAATCAATTTCGATATGTCCGAGTGGAGTCAACAGATTCCGAGTCCGATTTTTGGCGTCCAATTAGTGGCTTTCAAAAAGTTCCTGATTTGCAGGGTAGGTGCTGGGATGATGAGCTGAATCGGACTTGTCGTATCAATCGGGGAAGATAGAAATATTGGATTGGGAGTATTAAAGACAAAGTGTCCCAAGAGAATATACTTACGAGAAAACTTGAATAGACTCAGTTTAAGGACTTGTTGATCTCTGTATTCACTATTTCTATTATAATTGTATTTATACCGCACGTGTCAAAGTCGGCTTTTGCGGAAGAATCCGTAACTGAAACACTGTTCATCTCCACCATGGCGATTGCATCTTCTCTAAAGTCGTTATTGGTCAAAGTGACCGGGCCCAGGAAACTTCGGGTCACAATAATGTATGTTTGACCTTCAGCTTCTGCACCTGTTTCAACCACTAATATTATCCAAGACCGGATCGCGATTACATCTTTCTCAGTGGCCACGGGCCCGAAGCGCAAGGAGAATATCTCCGCGGTAAAATCATCCTATTCGTGCCTGAGAAGCAGCATTCTCAGGGGGTACAACTCAAGTTTACCAGTCGGATGTGGCTTGGGTACGTTGTTTGTCCTCCTATCATGGTGCGACTATTCTAACAACCATTCAGAGATCATACAGTACCAACAGAGGAAGCTGTCAGATGGCAACACAAGGAAGAGACAGTCCATCAGTGGAACCCTTTCTGTATCACGAATCAAAAAGGAAAGCCTATTCCGAACGGCACACAATACGAATGGCCCTTCGAGCTCTTCATCCGAGGCGATCAAGACGAGACGTTCAAAGGCTGCAACCGCTGCAGTATCACCTACCTTCTTGAAGCTTCGATTATCCATGCAGAACCTTCCAGCGATGTGCGCTCTTTTACACCCATACGGATCATCAGAACTCCAGCCTTCTCATCGTACGAGCTCATGGACCCATCATCAGTGCACGGCAAGTGGTCCACAAAAGCAGAGTATAATGTTTCCGTTCGACATCGCGCAATAGCCCTAGGCGGCCTTATTCCTATCGAAGCGCAAATAGCATCGCTTTGCTCGTCCACCAAGGTCGCTAAGGCAAGGTTCTACTTGCGAGAAGTGCATACGATTGAGGAACAGTCTGGTAGCACTCGCATGGCCTATGAAGGACAGCGCGTTGTCACCGAATGGCCTCTGAAATTAAGCGACTCTGAAAAAATGCACTCGTGGCAACAATGTTTGCATCTACCGCTAGCTGTCAGGAACTGCTCGCCTGATGTTTCTATGCATGGCGTTACAATCAGCCATACTTTGCATTTTGAAGCGACACTAGTTGCAAATGGTGTCGCAGTTGAGGTATGTCTTGATAAATTTGGGAATTCAGAACGAGCGCTAATATTCGCTAGGAGGAGGTGTCGACGCCGATACACCTGTTCATTTCGCCTGAGCTACCCGTCAATGGTTGGGGCGTGTTTGTGAGAAACGGCGACATAACATCAAAAGAGGTGAAGGATGTGCTCGCGGAGGGAATCAGAATCCCACCACGATATTGCAAGAGTGACCACGCTATAGAAGAATATGGTGAGCCCGTAGGGACGCCACCACCAGCATACAGCGAGTATTAACAAAGAGGGACCAAATATTTACATGGAAAGGTTTATTGGGAGTTGCATATGGAAGTACGAATGTAAAGCAAGCGTGGCTTTAGTATAACTGTGTTTCTTTTCAGACGAATTAATCAACTCATGATATCATGCGGGTCATCACTTTGAGGCGTTATGTATTGATCCCAGAGTACCTGTCCAAGTTAACATCATTGATCACGAACAAGGAGTAACATTTGTAACTTACCCAGTCAATCGCATCGGGCCTGAACCAATCAACATTATTCGCCCAATCTTCAAATCTTAGCTCAATGTCCTCTGGCAAGACTGTCGGCTCAGGCTCGCGTTTTTTGAGATATGATCTGCGAAGGTCAGCTTTCACGTCCATTACCGTGACCATTGGCTGGCTTACCGGAGGCAACGAAGAACTCGGTACACGTTCGAACAGGCTGGACTCTTCGTCTTCAGTGCCTCCATCCTTGTGACCGCCGCATCAATAGCAGTGATATGCTCCGTTAGATCCGAGCTCTCAGGCATGTCCAGCATGCACGACGTCAACGCCACGGCACCATGTAGTGAATTACAACTTATAGCGCCTTTTACAAGCCAGCGATAGCATTTCAAGCGCGGCAGTTCAAAGAACTGATGGTGAATGTCGAGTAGCGCCAAACCTGACTTTATACACTTGTCTCGTGATTCGGCGCGGAAGTGGTTCGAGCGAGAGCTGTGGAAGGGTCGATGCAATAGGAGGTAGAGTTGGTGGGCGTAAGTTTGGAGAGTGCACCAGTGGACGTAGCCTTCTGTGTTGAGAATACTCCTGCTTCCATTTACCAGGTATACTGTGTCCCATTCTGTTTGCTCTTTGGCGACTGCAGCGTCGTATTGAAGAAGGAGTCTCACGCCGAACTTCGCACTGCTGGAGATGTGCGAGCATATTTGAGTAGAAATTTGGAAGAGCCGGACTTGGAACTTGATGAGTGTCATGTCGGTGAATTGGGATGACGACGTTGTAGGTGATTCAGTGATACCATGTTCGTGAATATCACTATCGTTGACCCAGGCTGGCATCCCAGCTGTCATCTTTAACATGTAAGTCAGGTCGATATCGCGGAAACAAAGTGCCTGATCGGTATGTATAATCAAAATGCCCGCCCAACAGCGCCTATATCGTTCTCGTTCGATGTAATTCGATATCGGGGCATCTGTATGGCATCGTAATGCAGTAGCTATGTTCAAGGCAGTTCCAAGAAGTGCCCATGCATATTCAGGACCTTCATTATGCGAGATCATGTACACAAGTATGAGCAGTGCCTCCAGTGTATCTATATCGTGACGTACAAGGAACTGGTCTTGTGAAAGAGACATCATTGCTGCGTTCCGAAACCTCTGCGATAATTCGCGCAAGTCTCGTGGGAAGCTTGCATCCTGCCACAAAAGATTCAAGCCAGCGTCGTCGGGCTTGATGGTCTCGAGCGTGAGAGCAAGTATAGCGAAGAGCAGTGCTAGCCACGACAGACTGGTCTTTTCTGGGGCTTCCACGAATGCTAGAAATTGCTTCTGAAACGTTGGACCGTGTATGATATGGAATATTGATGAAAGTGTGCCAAAGTATCGAACCACCAGATACTCCGTTACCGACGCAGGAGGAAGCATTGCCAGAAGCTCTTGGATGGGGACAGTTGGGCCAAGAGATAATGTAACAGTCGGTCTTTGCGAGTCAGGCCCAGCAGGTCTTCTCTCAACAAGAGGCCTTCGTAGAATGCAATCCCATCGTTCCTGAATTGGCTCAGGGGATTGGCTTAACGACGAAGCAGCTTCATTAGCCTGGACATGAATTTGTGGCTGGGGCTCAGGGACAAAGTTGTCAAGCCGAGGCTCAGCGTATTGGGCTACAGGTTCAATGTTGGAGACCCTAGTCCGTCTCCGACCCCTAGGTCCAGTAAAGTTAGACCCATATGCGCATGAGTCTTGCCATCCGCGTTTGAGACATGTGTTGCAGGGCAATTGTCTGTCGCATTTGAGCTTGGAGTGTCTGCAGGGATCGCAATTAAGAGGCTTTCTGGGCCGGCGTTTGGGAGCTTGGGTTCGGCTCGCAGAGCTTGTGCTACTCGGGCTCAGTTGGTCCATCAGTATTCACCTATCTCGTCTTTGTCTTCCGATGATATTGTTGCTGATTGAGATGAATGATGGTGAAGTTGGGTTCTGATCGGATGAGAAATCGGAATCGGAATCGGACATTGAGTCGGGGACATGATTATGTCATACTATCTTCTAATTGGCCCACTCCTCACATGTAATCGGAGATTGGCATCGTACATCTCGGATGAGGTCAAGATGTCTTTCTCATCATCTGCTGGCGACCAGATCATGAAGACCTGATGAGAAACTTATCACACTCACGGAACAGTTTTCATCATCATTCCTTGCTGCTCAGACCAGGCCAGGTGGCGACTCAACTCGACTATCCCCGGAAAGGCATGGGTCGATGGAACGTCAAAGGAAGGGGATTTTGAGTTTGAGTTTTAGTTTTTCTTTCTCGTTTTCTTCTTATTTTTAACAATATCTTCTCAGCGTATAGTATCTCTTCTTTATCGCGAAACGGACTGGTATTGGAAAGGCGCATTGTGCGGCTGTGTATGTACGTCAAAAACTGAACGATGTTGACCCGAAAATCGTCGGGTTATTAGGAAAGATAGCGCCCGTGGCGCTCAAGGTATTGTAACATCTTCAACGAGGCCCACATGAACACTACATCGTGGGGATACGTCACATCAAGGGCCCAGGGTCCCTCCCCCGCAGTTGAAGATACACGGTGTCATTTATCCACGGGATCATCGATAACCTCGACCTTGGACATACATCAAGAGCCTCGCTACCATTACTCTGCGGTAACTGACCCTGAACATCGATCTGACTACTTCGCATATCTTCATCTATTCCATCTAGAGCAACATGGCCGATCGCTACGTTGCTGTTCACAAGGCAGCCAAGGGTCCTGGCGATGATCGACCCACGGCCGATCAAATCATCAAAGACGAGAATCTGGAAGGAAGTCTCAACGATCATGTGATATTTATCACAGGTTGTTCCGCAGGTATAGGCGTCGATACTGCCAAAGCAATGCATCTCACCGGGGCCAATTTGTACTTAACCGCTCGCAATCTCGAGAAGGCTAAGACGGCATTGGGTGATCTTGTACACAGTGATCGAGTTCATCTTCTTGAGCTTGATCTCGAGTCATTTGACAGCGTTCGCTCATGTGTTGCCAAGTTCCTCTCCGAAAGCCCGAAACTAAACATCCTCATCTGCAACGCCGGTGTTATGTGCACTCCTGAAGGACGCACTGCACAAGGCTTTGAGACCCAGTTTGGAACAAACCATCTCGCGCATTTCCTACTTTTCAATCTTCTGCGACCTGCACTGCAGAAAGGTGTGACATCTGATTGTGCAGCGCGAGTTGTCATACTCTCTTCGCTCGCCCATCGCTTCGGGGAGGTGCACTTCGACAACGTCAATTTGGAAGGATGCTACGAGCCCAACAAAGCTTACGCTCAAAGCAAAACTGCAAATCTATGGACAGCCAATGAGATCGAGCGAAGATATGGCGCCGAGGGTATTCACGCTTGGAGTATCCAGCCCGGTGCTGTGTTGACCGACCTAGGAAGGCATCTGACCGAGGAGCAAAAGGGCAGGCTCTCTGGAGACCCGTACCTGAACAAAATCTGGAAGCTCTCGCCCCAGGGTGCTGCAACGACCGTTTGGGCTGCCACCGCGCAGGCATTGGAAGGACAAGGTGGGAAGTATCTCGAGGACTGTCAAATCATTGGCAAGTGGGACCCCTCGACATCCATGTATGAGCCGGGATATGCGGAGTATGCTTATGATGAAGAGAAGGCGAAGAAACTATGGCAAAAGTCGGTGGAGTGGGTGGAACTATAGCTTTCTGGTCACTATGATACGAAAAGTGCATAGTCTCAAGAGGGATGGCCCCTCTGGAGGCACTGAATTCTGCAGGCGTTAGAACTACCATAAGATTTTATGGTCCGTGTGATGAAACGATGGCGTTTTTCTGTAAGCCTGGAGATCACTTCATGATCTGAGGTAGTCTTCACACGCATGTACGAATTAGTAAATACCCGTAAAGTCCAACTGTTCCATTTGCCATCGATCAAAGAACTCGAACCCCTCAAAGTCAGCATCCAGAAAAGGCACCTGCTCATTTCCTTCTTGAGCAAAGCTTGACAGTTCATGCGCAGATACGTTCTCGATATTTTCGTCCACATGATTTGTTTCTTCAACCTGGGCAATGTCGTTCAATGATGGCGGGTAGAGCTTATTCTTCGACAAGACCATCTCAAACACCGGTAGTGCTCTTTTGATAGCTGGAAGATCTTGAATCTGATCGATCGCAAGCATGGTATACTGAACAGATATACGAGACATTGATCGAACCAGGTCTGATACTGAGGAATCTAGAGCAGATTCGATATGTAGCGCCAGGAGAGCTGTGATAGTGGTGATGCTGTGAATGAATGAGTGTCCCGTACTTCGTCAACTGTTGCAGAGAGACAAAATAGACATACAAGGTCGTTGGCATTTTGCGAATGGTGCCACTCATCAGTACTCTCTTTAGAATAGAATCAAGCTCAAGGGTAGCAGCGCGGAATCGTTGCTGTGCCCATCGGCGTACGCTGTCTTCATGAACCTTCCATCTTCCACGACGTAGAAGGCGACACATGATACACTCAAATCTGTAGCTGGTCGTCAAAGCCTCAAGTAGATATATCTCATGTTCCAGTGAGGAATCGTTGGTGTTCATTCTAGCAGGCAGGGAAGCCCGCCAGCTGTCCAGTGGCTGTATCAATCGCTGCATACTCTGCATTGTATCGCCTGTTATGACGGACGTCAAAGCACCAACTACGATATACATCAGTAATAACATTTCTGTGCCTGAACCCCTACTTACAGATTTTAGCTAGTTCACACTGAGCAATTAGGGAAATCTTTTGCTGCTGGCTAGTTTGGGATAGCAAGTCCGAATGCTGGTGCGAATCTTCGACTTCCCAGTCATCTTCTGTAAGGGGGTCAATCGGAGGTGCAGTTACCAATAGCCGTAGGTTCTGTGTGTTGACGAAGAAATGGAAGATATCCCTGTTCTTTCAAAAGTCAGTTGCCCATTCTATAAGCATATCTTGGGAAGAACTAACATGGAGAACCCACCAGATCCGCCGATATATCTTTTTAGAAGCTTCATCTCGGGAACACCTGGGATTTGTTAGCCAACCATTCACTCTCGGGAACAGTGTGACGTTACGAGTTGATATTGTGTATACCCAACTTAGAAGCCCGTCGAACAGAATTATGAAACCAATACTGAAAGTCTCTATCCGACGGATGATCTAAGATGATGGCTCCGAGGATCATGGAGCCCTGCAACATGGAGAGCGAGCCGCCCTGGCAATGAAAGTCATGGAACAGCTTCGCCTTGGAGAAAAAGGACGTATGAGCGGCTGAGCGATCGGAGTAACCGCATGCTCTTATCACTTCCATCGGTACGTAGGAACTTGCTGCAGTTGACATGGCATGGAGTATAAATAGTGAATAGTCTCCTGAGCGGTAACTCTTGATGAAGTCTGAACGGTCAAGAACTGGCGCAAAAGGGTACACGTAGTCGAAGTAAGCTTTGACAATCGTGTCTCTATTTAATATTAGCTAGCATGGACGGCCATTGATGGCGTGTCATACATGTACTGCGGGGGTGGAATTTGGAAGACGCCTTTCTTGGTCAGATACTCGTTGTCGATGTCGTCAAGCTGTAGCGGAGGGTTCCAGCGACGTATCTGGTTGTTGAAGCTATCGTCCGATTCACCGTTTGACCGAGGTTCGACTACATCACTTTGGCTAGTGACAGTGTTGTCGACTGTATCTTGAAGAATGTTTAGGTAGAGAAGATCAGGTTGGGGGCGACGGGGCAAGTTGTTTTCTGGCGAGTCAGGACTGCTTTGTGTAAGAGAACTTCCACTCGTGTGAATTGACCCTAGGGTGCAGCTGGTTCTCACACGGTTGGCCGAATGGATTTCAGTGCTCAACGCATGAATCTGAGACACAGGCTATGAAGGGCATGTCAATGATGAACTCCAATTGTCATAGAATTATGAGAGGTCTACGGAACTAACCGTTGGTATGACAGAACCTCTTGCGGCAGGGACTTGCTCCGTCTCGGCGTTTCTTCCTTTACTAAACGGCGGTCTATTAGTCAAGATACCTGATATGAGGAGGAACTAACAAAGTTCGGCGCTTGCGTGTTGACAAGACACATTCATCAGTAGTCTCTCTGCTGACACAGCTACTGCAAGGTAGTCCAACCACTGAAGCATCGCATTTGGTTTTGCGGGCTCGACATGGCACGCAAGCTTTACTTATTCTGGGTGCATATGGGCGAGGCATCGTGTCGACGGGGATTTGGTACAGTCTCGATCATTGAGCTTCACAAGGTGATGCTTCGGGATTGTTTTAAACGAGTCTGCTTCATAGGATACTAAGATTCCAGCCGAAATGCCGCGGGGTTTTGACTCGGTATTTTAGCGGCAATAACGGGACGCCACTTGCGACAGTAAATTGAGTCTGTACCTTGATAAGCTACTCATTCTATAATCCCGGTTGTAAGCCCGCGGGCAAATGCACCATTGAGCCAAGTTTATAAGATCTTTTCAATTTCTCTTTCCAAGATGAAATTTTCTTTTGAAATGATGTGTGACTATGGATGATCCTCTGTCTATCTCTACTGTAATCGCACAAAGTTTGAACAATACCTTAGCAATGGCCGTCAATACCCACTCAGACTCTTCCTCGCTTTCCTCAGATACCATTACCAACGATTCAGGCCTGCAATCACGAGACTCAAATTATAACATGTATCGATATTTGCCAGGGTACTTCAGTGATTCAGGTATTGACGAAAAGATTCTTCTTGACCAGAAGTACCCTGGCAATGGTACCAAAGAATATCCATTTCGCATCAGCTTCCTATCGCTCGATCCCCAAAACCCCAGTTCGTTCCCGCGTTGGAAGAAATGGTTTTTCACGTGTCTTCAAGCACTAGCGACCCTGGCCACAACTTTCGCCAGCTCGGCATATTCAGGTGGTATCAAGCAAGTCATCGGATCCTTCGGCATTTCCCAGGAGATAGCCACGCTCGGTATTTCGCTCTACGTCCTGGGCTTTGCTTTAGGTCCCCTTGTCTGGGCGCCTTTATCAGAGCTCTACGGTAGACGTAAAATTTTCTTTTTCAGCTTCATGGCCGCCACAGCTTTTAGTGCGGGAGCTGCTGGGTCTGGGTCCATCTCTGCTTTGCTTGTACTTCGATTTCTCGCTGGATCAATCGGTTCTGCACCCCTTTCCAATGCCCCTGGTGTTATCGCCGATATGTTTGACAAGTCAGAACGGGGTATGGCCATGTGTATGTTCTCTGGGGCACCATTCTTGGGGCCTGCTGTTGGTATGTTCATCGTCCTCTCATTTGATGGTATTTGTGACTGACCCTTTCCAGGTCCAATCGTAGGCGGCTTCTTAGGCGAGACTGAGGGCTGGCGCTGGCTCCATGGATTAATGGCAATCTTCACTGGTGTCTCATGGATCATCACAACACTATTGATTCCAGAGACCTATTCTCCGTATGTCCTTCGGAAGCGCGCTGAAACCCTGTCGGAGATTACAGGCAAAGTGTACGTCTCGTCCCTTGACGCAGATAAACCACCAAAGTCAGCAACTCAACAGCTCAAAGGTGCTCTGACAAGGCCTTGGGTGCTGTTACTTAAAGAGCCCATTGTGTTGATAACGTCAATCTACATATCTATCATCTACGGCACGATGTATATGTGTTTTGCCGCATTCCCTATCGTCTTTCAGGATGGAAGAGGCTGGAGCCAAGGCATAGGCGGTCTGGCGTTCGCCGGAACTGTTGTCGGAGTGATACTAGCGATCTTGAGCTTTCTTTTCGAAGACAAGCGCTATTCTCGGGCAGCTGGAAGAAGGGGAGCTCCGCTGGAGCCAGAGGATAGACTTCCTCCAGCAATGGTAGGCTCTATCTTCATTCCTATCGGCCTCTTTTGGTTTGCTTGGACGACTTTTCCCAGCGTCCACTGGGCTATTCCGATCATCGGCACTATATTCTTTGCTTGGGGTCTTGTCTTGGTCTTCATGTCACTGCTCAACTACCTCATTGACTCATGTAAGTACCCCGAGAGTCCAAAAATAATTCCTACTTACAAGATAAGATGTTGTCTTCGCGGCATCAGTCATGGCAGCCAACTCAGCACTTAGATCAGTCTTTGGTGCGGCTTTTCCTCTATTCACTCGACAGATGTATCATAACCTCGGTATCCACTGGGCCAGCTCAATTCCAGCGTTCCTCGCACTGGCATGTGTGCCCTTTCCATTTTTGTTTTTCAAGTACGGGCGACAGATTCGTATGAAGTGTGAATATGCCGCGGAAGCGGTCAGCATACTTGAGAAGATCAAGACACAACATGTTGTAATTACTGAGGACGATGCTATGGAAGAGGCTGAAGAGATGTGGGTAGCAAGGACACATAACAGCCATGTAGCGGCGGATCATGGCCACATTGAATCGGGAAACATAGACCGACCTGTTTAATCAGTATATGAGATACTTTGAGACTCTGTTGCTCAGCACAAACAGAATAGATAGCATAGACCAAGATTTTATATAGGAGGGACATTTCACTTCTCATCATAGACTATAAACCCTCCTTTATCAGTAAAAACCATTTGAGCGATACAAGAAGCGGGATGATGGGCTTATCCAGAGCAACAGGTCAATCCCTGCTTAGAAACCTTGCTGGAAGACAAGGGTTCTCACCAGGTGTCAAGCACCGGGTTCTTGAAATGCCAATTCATCGGGTTCGGTCCCAGTTCTGCCGCCGAAATCCGGCCCGTTACGATATCATAATGCTACTATGGTCCGCTCCACAGACGTAACTGAACCGTTCATGTTTAGTGCAGCTGCCGATCGAACAAGCTTAATTCTTAGTGCGTTAACTAAACAGGCATCATAAACCTGCATCTCGCGGAGTCACTCCAGTTTTGTGGGCGACCCAATATGCTTGGCGATGGGGAAAACCATGCATCTGAGCCATATAAAGTGAGGGGACGATTCAACCCCGTCTTCTGCTCTTTTGATCTTGTCAGTTCATTATCCTCTCTTCCACCATGAAGCTCTTATCAAATCTGAGCACATTGTTGGCATTAGGGCCTGCCCAGCAGGTTCTCGCAGCACAGCAAGCGTCTGAAACACATTATAACCTCGTCAAACTTCATGGATATGGCAGCTTTTCCGGCACGACTGTCAACGGTACCCTCACCAAGCAGGAGCTACCTGCTCCTGTGGACGCTTGGATGGGCATCGACTATGCTGTTCAACCCACGGGTCATCGTCGCTTTAAGGCTGCAGATTGGCCCAAGCCATTCAAGGGTGTCAAGCGAGCCCATGGCTACGGAAAGACCTGCATTCAGGAAATCGCATCGAAGACACCTCTGGAGTCTCAAAGCGAGGCTTGTCTAAACTTCAATGTTTTCCGAACAAAGGGCATTCCTTTGAGTAAGAAGCTACCTGTCCTCGTGTGGATCCATGGCGGCGCTTTCTTCTCTGGAAGCTGGGCTAGCTTCGACGGTGCAGCATTCGCAGCTTCATCGAAAGAACCTATTGTTGTGGTAAACTTCCACTACCGAGTGAATTCCCTCGGATTCCTTCCATCCAAACTCTTTCAAGACGAGGGTCTTTCGAACCTCGGTATTCGAGACCAGCGATTGTTGTTGGAGTTTGTTCAGAAGCACATCGGGGCATTTGGAGGTGACAAGGATGCTGTCACTATCGGTGGTCGTTCCGCTGGCGGTCACTCTGTGGGAATCCATTACTTCCGTAACTACGGCCATGATAACAAGCGCTTATTCGCAAGGGCCATTCACCAATCGGGATCTGTCACATCAAGAGCTTTTCCTAACGCGACATATCCTCTGTACAAGCGTCAGTATAACGAGTATATGGAGTACCTAGGTTGTGACGGCAAAACGTCCAACAAGGCGACTCTCAAGTGTCTGCGAGAAGCAGATATCGATAGCATTCGAAACATCAGCACAAAGATCTTCTATGATTATAATCCTGTGTTGACGTGGCCCTTCCAGCCCGTACAGGGGGGACCACTGTTTGAGAAGCCTGGATCTCAGTCTGGCTACGATGGAACATTCTTCCATGTACCGGTTATCACCTCAACTGTCAACGACGAAGCAAAGTACTACACACCTGGGGACCTTGAGACCGATAAGGAATTCTTGGATTACCTCCACAACATCTCACCAGCTTTGACACAGCAGGATCTGTCTGAGCTGAGCGATCTATATCCTGATCCGGCAAAGTACAAGGACTCGCCCTTCGCCAATTCGCCGAACAGCACCCAGTACAACCGCATCTCAGCTACTTGGGGCGACTACGCTTACATCTGTCCTGGTCAAGAGACAGCATACCGAACCTCCACTGCTGGCGTGCCCACATGGAAAGTCCGCTTCAATACCAATAACACCTTCCCTGCATGGAAGGGCATCCCACATACAGCGGACACCGCGTACACGTGGGATGAGCAAACTACGCAGTATCCTGAGATCAGTCATGTCTATCATGGATATCTGGCTAGTTTTGTCGCGACTGGCAATCCTAACCATCACAGGTATCCCGGTAGCCCAGAGTGGCCTATTTACAAGGGCGATGCTGAGTCGCCGTTGCAGATTGTTGTGCAACCAGAGAATACACAGGTTGAGGAAGATAATATTAGGAAAGAGGCTTGTCTTTGGTGGAGGGATCCCGAGAGGGCTCCTAGACTGAACAAGTAAAGGGTAAACTCAAGCAGCAAGGCACCAAACAGACAGATCATTCATGATGTTCCAAAACCTCGTTTTTAAGATAAAGAGCCGGCAGATTTAGGATATTAAGCAAATAAGTCTTGCTCGTGAATCTAGATCTATATGTGTTGACAGTACAGACACTAGCCTTCTCTATGAGTCTGCCCTCGACGATGCCATTAATTCAGCCTTGGTGCCTGCCACAAAGCCTTGACTGAGGAGTTAGACATTCATCGCAGCTCGCTCCCAGCAGTATAAAAGATCTTTCTCTTATAAGGCGCTAATGAAACGTCATTCTTGACACGGGATACCAGAACTGGGTCAGAAATATCTCATAGCCCAAACGCAACCAGAACGTCCTGCCCCTTGTAACCCACATCAATGGGTTAAGAAACATTTTCAGCCAGGTACCATAGCTGGAAATCGTGGTAAACACTTTTAGGTGGCTCGGCGTATTTGAAAATCGTCATAACGGCAGTCCTACAGCGAATAGCACTGCCTTGTGACCGGTGAGAGTGAGCAGGCTAAGTATATTATTTTAAGCTTACAGGGACAATATGAGTACTCCAGTTGGTTAGACAGTCCCAAATGTAAATCCAATAATACATAGAAGAAATAGGACTTGCAAGAACTGCATGCTGCTGCCTAGTCGTTTACTATGCCACGACCAGGTTCGAATTCCCTCACGTCTTGTAGTTTGCAAGCTGGAACTCGAATCCACAAAGTGTACATTCATGATGAGATATCTGTCGTCTTCAATCTTTGCCCTCATTCTTACACCCCCTCAGTCCTCGGCGAATCCCAACCCCGGTTGAAGAAGTCCACCACGTTAGGAAGAGTTGTTCTTATGATAGCACAACACCCATCCAAACTCAACAGGATTAGTGCTGATAAGTGCAGGCTTTCCATCTGTGAACTCGGTACTGCCAAATTGAATTCCATACTTGTCTTTGTATCGCTGGCACACAACATCCTTGACATCAGGTGATGGGATGTCGGGTACGTGGACGCTGAGACTGATGAGACGCAGCTCAGTGACTTGGTAGTTGAGGCTTGTGAGCTGCGCCAGCGGGATTCTGACAGGCTGCTGGCTATGATCGGCGGCGTTGACAACCATGACGTTTGCGTATGCGACAGGAGCCTGGCGAGCGGTTGGTTGAGCCGATGCAGCTGAGGCCATAAGCGCGATGGTGCCGGTGATGATGGCGGTGAAGTGCATGATTGATTGTGTTAATGAAGATGTAGTATGTTTGGTATAGTAAGGTACTGTTAACAAACGTGTAATAGAGGTGGGGTTTGTTATGCCTTTTCGAAAAGACGAGAGTAGAAAAGATCGGTCTCTTATACTTGATCTATCTGTGCTACCGATATTTCTCAATATTGTATTTTTTATACGTCAAGTATCTAATAATAGTACGGCATAAATACACGAGTATCAATATACTTGGCCTAATGCCGTGTGACGCAAACATGAACACTTGTAAAATTTACGAGGCTTGCGCTGATCCTTAGCCCCGTATCACCCCATAGTCCTGCAGAATATAGTGACGCTTGTCACGTTGTTTGGGGGACTCCGAAGCCAGTAAGAGGCGGAGTGAGACATATAGAATGAGTCAGCTGTTGATCATGAGATACTTTCCCCTCGAGAGGAGACAACGCGATATGGTTGGGTGGGGAGATTTATTTACAGTTATACAACGTAACTTCAATTCCTATGTTATACCTCGCATAATCTTCTGGGTGATGAGATGTTGCTTTGTTTGGTCATGGTTGGCTTGGCTCAGCAGGTGTCGATAATAGCGCTCGATATGTCCAGATGGGGTGTAGCATTATTCTCGACGGAATCACCGACCTTACAACAGGATCAAATGTTCATTTGCATTCATCTCGTCAGTTCATCGAATAATCTCTATAGGCCTCGGCGCAGCCCATGGTACTTTTCTTATCAAATCCTTCATAGGCAGGAATACACGTAAGAGTATGCTTACCCCCCAAAACTAAATATTGCTTTTGCAGTCTTACAAAGATCGTATACCTGGAACAAGCAGTCTTCTCAGCCAGAACTTCTGCTTCAGCAGATCCGGCGTACCATTGTTAAATGTGTTCCTTGATAATTTCTCCTGAATGGCAAGGTCTCGGTAGCGATGCATCGGTCTTTTGGAGGAAATCATGAAACTGTATTCAGCTACATAAATAGAACCGCCAAGCCATGCTTACTCTAGGCATCGTATTATAAATTCCCTCTATACTATTGTCCTGGCATAAGCGTCACTATATTAGGCCAGACCAACAGCTGAGCGAACAGCGTCGATCAGGATGTTGTTGTAGTCACCACCAGCCTCGTAAGTACCGAAGCCTCCGAGCTTCTTGGTCTTGACAAACAGACCCTTGTCGTGGAAAGACTGGGCGTTGTCGTAACTGACGTAAATCTCCCTCTTGGCGTCGTAAAGGAAAGGCTATCGAGTTTGTCAGCAAGTATACTTCTACATCACGTTTGATCACAGGAATAGACGTACCGTCTTGCTGCAGTTATCGAAAGTATAAGCAATACCAGGCGCAGGGTTACCCTTGGTGTCAAGGAACTTGGCCTCCTTGATCAAACTCCAGAAAGGGTAAGTTGCTCCAGGGGGGTTAGGGTTACCGCAGTCGTCGATACGAGGGTCGTTGTCCCAGCTGCTGCCCTGGAAGCGGTCGGTGGAGTTCTGGGCAGGGTAAAGGTTGAGCTTGTGGTTGGGACCAAAAGCAGATGTTGCGTTGACCTTGAAGCCGTGGGCGTAGTTGGGCATACCGAGGACGAGCTGGGAAGCGGGCATACCAGCAGCAGTCCACTTGGCGATGGATTCATCACCTGCACCCTGGTTGTTTCGGGGATCGCAGGAGCGAGAAAGAGGGGCGTTGGGGCCAGCATTGGGAGACCAGGCACCGTAAAGATCGTAGTTCTTCGCAACCAATGTCAGCGTGGCTCACATTCTAGTATTTGTGTAACTTACCATGAGCATAATGTAATCCAAGACATCAGCAAAACCTCCAAGGTCCTTGGACGCAGCGCCAGTCTTGTCGTTCCAAGGGAAGAGCGAACCGGCAGCAGTAAGGTACAGATCCTTACCAACGGGGTCCTGGCGAAGCTTCTTCAAGAACTCCAAAAAGTTGGCAGTATCGTTGTCATTGATCTCATTACATCCAAGACCCTGGCGGTTAGGGTACTCCCAATCAAAGTCCAGACCATCCAAGTTGTGCTTCTTGACGAAGTCAACGCAGGTCTTGACGAAAGCAGTACGGTTCTTCTCACTGCCAAAGTTGGTAGAGAAGTACTTGCTTCCGGTCCAGCCACCGATAGAAACAATGGCCTTGACGCCGTTCTTCTTAGCGTCCTTGACGAAGCATTCGAGGTTCTCGGGCTGAGACTTGGAAATGTCGAGGCTACCATCGGAAACGGTCTCGGCGAAAGCGTACTTGGCGTCAGTGTACTTGCTCCATGGCATGGCCGAGACAGGGAAGCCTCTGTTGGCGTGGAAGCCAGCGAAGTAGGTTGAGGCTACAAGACCTGAGTCGCCAGTGGCGGCAGAGACGCTACCGCTCAGGCTCAGAAGGCCTACCAGTGAGGCAGACAGGGCTTTAAACGACAGCATGGTTATAAAAAAGCAAGAAAAAATAAAGGAATGTGTGGAGTTGAGTGAGAAACGAGTGTATTGCAATGTCAGGATGCCAAGTCTGACGAGATTTGTACGACTTTATACCCTCTTTTCCCCTCCTATCCACAGTAAGCTTACCTCCCAATACAGGTCCTTGTAATTAAATCGTATGAGCCAGCATGAACTGCCGGATAATGACGCCCTTGCCGCACCCGTTATATTCTCCGCGGACGCGTTTCAGTCCATGCGGCAGTTCAAATTGGGTGCCTCCCCTTAGGTCCGACTAAGGATTAGCTTAAAGCTTAATTGACGATTCCGGCTTCGAGAAGAGGCCCCATCGTTTCCGCCAGTACCGAGTTTGGGCTCGGGCTTTTTTGCCTTGTCTGTTTCTCACTATTGGCCTGCTGAGTCTTGACTGCGTTGTGCGCGCGGTGGAAAGTTGGACTGTTTTGCGTTCCTGTTGGTGCGTTAATTAAGGGTTTGTACGTCATTGAAGGTACAGGCGAGCCACGGAAGTTTGATCTCTATCGCTCCTCCGGATGCCGGATAGACGGATCTTCATCCTTCGTCAGAACCCTGCCACTTTAATACAATTCGGCCAAAGAAGTTACAAGGTTTTATCATGTTTGACAAACGCGTCTTGTGGGTTACTTCGCGGCCTGATCAACAAACTCACAACTCCCCTCGTCTTATTTTTGTCCCGCTTCGGCTGCAGCAAACCCGTCAAAACACCCACCCAATTCGGGACACTGCTGGCGACATTTTGACGCGTCGCAAAGCACTTTGTTGACCATTTACAGAGCAGAAATGCATATGTTTTATGCTGAAACTCTTGCTAGCTCGGAAAGTACCGACCTTGGTAAGACCAATCTGCATCAAGGATGTCTTGGGCCCAGGGACACGGTCGTGGTCCCTAGAGTCCACTGCCATAGCACGTATTGCATTTGCGCATGTTTTGGCTCCTGCAAATGGTACTCGCTACGCAAAAAGCCTCTGGGCAGGCCGCGACAAAGTACCAGGCACACGTTGGCAACGATGTCCCCGAGATCATATCAGCATTTCTCTGTTATGTCGAGCCAGTTGACCACTTATTTCAGACCCGTAATTAACTTTGTCATCTTTACTGGTTTCCAAGCCGCACGTTCCACATATGGTGCGCTATGCATCTGTGCATCTGCTGTGCTGGCCTTTGGTGTTATTGTCATATGTTACTGCACTTTATTTGTGGTGTTAGACTGAACTATCAATTCCTTCCTCGCGCACGCAAGTTAAAAGTGACAAAGCCTTTAAAATCTGTGGCGCGGCTGTGGTAGCCCTTATGTACGAGCTCAACCGGAAGATCATTTACGATACTCGTAGCCTACATTGATGCGAATTCCTTGAGGGAAGAGCAACCATCCCCGTATCCACATCCTTCGTGCATTGTAGACTGAGGAATGTTGGGTATTGAATAATCAGACTGACTCTAGACGTATGCACTTGAAGATGCTCTATGTTGCTTTTTATATGTGTGTGTAACTATTGTCGAAGTTTGGTAATGTCGCGTTGCAAAATCACGATCTGGCCGAGACATTGTTGACCGGTAATACCCGTTTGTCTTGACCAACTAAGAAACAACATCACTACAAGGACGCTTGCATTTGTGTCAAGACAATTCTTAAATGGAAAGAGATTACACAACTTGCCTCCAAAAATGCTTTGTAATCTTCAAATATATGTCCTCGTGATGCATCCCAGACGATTCTCTAAACCCAGCCTAGGGTAGCCACACTAACGAGTCAAACTCTTCTGGGAAGCTCGGGATCTCTTTCCCTTTCTACTTATCCACACTGGTCATTCCCCACACGCTAACAGTCGGCGATTCTTGTGGAGAATCTCGACTCCCTATCTCGTCACCAGCGACGATAACCGTAAGTCTGGAGTAACATCGACTATCTTTCTGGGGGAATGGCTCGAGCTTGGCCTAGTGACATCTCTTCGGGATCACTGTCTCTGTTGTGTGGTTCCCATCTTTGGTGGTCAGTAGTCCGGGGGATTATCATACACTGCTCAGCTGACGGCTTAGTCCGGCCTTGGCTGATAGGAACTCACTATACTCTTTGGGACTTGACGTATTCTGGAATTGTTCCCGATGTTGTGATGTGCTGTAATCGTGATTACAACTAAAATGGAAAGCTCAAAGTATGGGGAAACAAGTAACAGTTTCCGAACAGATTGGATATATAAACTCTCTCGAGGATGGCATAGATTCGAACATCAATCACTCAATCATCACAAACAACAACAACAACTACACAAATACAACAACTCTTATCACCTTCAACTTCAACTCCATAATACCATCAACCATTTTCTACAGGCAATACCACATCATCAATCACAATGGCCGCCCAGGTTAACCAAGACACCCTCGATATGTCTCTGTTCTTCGGAACAGAGGAACAGAAGAAGGACTTCTGTGATTCCCTCCTCCGCCTCCTCAAGAAGCGCGGTGGTGTCAAGCTCGTTAACCACAGCATCCCCTCTGAAGATATCCACGAGCTCTTCGCCCAGACCAAGCGCTTCTTCGAGCTTCCTCTTGAGACAAAGATGATCGCCAAGCACCCTCCTCAGGCCAACCCCAACCGTGGCTACTCTTTCGTTGGCCAGGAGAACGTCGCCAACATCAGCGGCTACGAGAAGGGTCTCGGGCCTCAAACCACCCGAGACATCAAGGAGACCGTCGACTTTGGTTCCGCTACTGATGAGCTTGTTGACAACCTCTGGGTTCCTGAGGAGAAGCTCCCCGGCTTCCGCAAGTTCATGGAGACTTTCTACGAGAAGGCCTTCAAGACCGAGATGCAGCTTATTGAGGCTCTCGCTATTGCCCTTGGCGTCTCCCCCGATCACCTCAAGTCTCTCCACAACCGCGCCGAGAACGAGTTCCGCATCCTCCACTACCCTGCCATCCCCGCCTCTGAGCTCGCTGACGGCACCGCCACACGTATCGCTGAGCACACTGACTTCGGCACCATCACTATGCTCTTCCAGGACTCTGTCGGCGGTCTTCAAGTCGAGGACCAGGAGAACCTTGGCCACTTCAACAACGTCGAGTCGGCCGCTCCCACAGACATCATCCTCAACATCGGCGATTCTCTTCAGCGCTTAACCAACGACACATTCAAGGCTGCCTGCCACCGTGTGACATACCCTCCTTCCATCAAGGCTAGCGATGGCGAGCAGGTCATCCCTGAGCGATACTCTATCGCATACTTCGCTAAGCCTAACCGAAATGCTTCCTTGTTCCCCCTTAAGGAGTTCATCAAGGAGGGTGAGCCTTGTAAGTACGAGGACATCACTGCTTGGGACTGGAATAACAAGCGAATTGAGAAGCTATTTACCGCTGAGGCTAAGGCTTGAAACAAAAAGGAATTGGTTTAAAATGTCAAATAGTATACATGGTCATCGCATAGCGGAGTTTTTATTGATTTCAATAACTTTTCATATAACCTAGTCTACACTCAGTGATATTCTCTGCTCTCCTATTGATCCTGTGACATTTGACACTTATTATTCGTGGCGCTATGAGTTAGATAATTTTGGAGTTGGATTACTTTTGCCTGAGACAGAGAACTTGACAGTTGAAGATGGGCAATCCCGGCTGCTCACATTGTCAACGCCAGCAGTAGTAACTTGTTTTCTCTGCTACGTATTCTTTCTCTTGTGTATTTCGCTCAAGCGGATCTTTGTCAAATCCTACATAGACAGTCAACCTTGCCTGCTTACCAATTTTCGTTGTGTGATCATCCCCAGGATTACTGACTCGAGTGACAAGTTCAAACTCGCGATACCCACAATCAGAAGGCCCTAGATTGACGCCCTTTTCCATGTCATGTCAAGTTTTCTCCACAGAAGTCACTACCATAATCATCGTGCTTCTCAACTCCATCATACGGGAACAAAACATGGAGAGAACCCGCCCTAGAACTTCTTAGTCTCAGCCCAACATCCTATCAAGCGCCTCCATTTCAACCAATCTCATTCTAATTCGTTGTCTTTTCGGATGCCCCGAAAGATAAGCCCCAACTGTAAAAGGCAAGCGATCCCGATGTCTTTCCTCTTTTCATAGCCCGTTAAAGCATATTCCCCCCAGGTTCCCTTGCACGGCCTTCCTCATTCGTTTTGTTACTTACACAGATCTCTCACTTTACGTTTCTTTTGCATACCGGATTTGGATTCGTTCGTCATGGGCACTGCTTCTCGTTCGAGACGCACGCACTCTTTCGGCGGATGCAAGACGTGTCGGAAACGACACCTCAAGTGTGATCAGTCCCTCCCCAGGTGCAATCGATGTCGCCAAGCTGGGTTGACATGCGAGGGTTTCACGCCTGCGCTCAGATGGTTGGTTTCTACAGGCAAGGAAGTTTATGATAGACAGCCGACACAGACTGCTGAGATTGGGGCAGAGCAGTATTCGAGAAGGCATTTGTTCACTGGTAAGTGCATGTCTCCTGTTTAATGTATGAGTTTGAAATGCGACGCTGACGCTTTTGGTAGAGGCTGATAGAGAGCTCATGAGCAATGCTCTTGTTACAAATGTCCCTTCTACAGTGACAGCTGCTCTGAATCAAATTGACGAAGGGTCAAAAGGTCTTGACGTGAACGACGATGCAGCAAGCATCTGCGAAGTTGGACCATTCCAGGTCTTCAAGTTTGAGTCTTGTCAGTCGGCCACAACGGCCATCTCAGACCATGTTTCCTTCAACGACATGGAGCACGATACTCTGAGTGAGCCCCAAACGCAAGGCTTTTCCGAACCAGCGGACAACATCCCCGACCAAATCGCTGACGAGACTGTCGTTCCTAATGACTTTGCAACGACGTCGCTAGACTTTCTGCACTGGGGTGACTTGTTCACCTGGGATGTCAGTGTTCTTGACAACCCGCCCCAACTCCCTTATGAGAACTTCGAGACTCTGCCTATGAACCTCAACTGGTCCAGTGAATCATTCTCCGAGTCCTTAGACACGATTATGCCGTTTGAGTCTGTGGCTGACGACGTTGCATGGCCGCAGCTGGATCTCATGGCCGATGCACCAGTGCTGCTGAAGCACTTCAACGACGATGTGATCAGTCAGATGGGGTCCCTACCCATTAATGAGAAGTCTGCTTGGAGAACCCTGCATTATCCCTCTGCTATCATGACACTTAGCGAGTTGACCATGTTGGATGTGAACAAGGATCAGATCAAACGTGCAAATCTGGCTACATTTTATGCCCTGATAGCCGTATCCTCGTTCCATCTCTCGCTCAACTCCATCACATTCCCAAGTCTCGCACGACCTGGTGAGCACTGGAAAGCCTTATCCAATCGGACATATGAAGCTGCCAAGCAACATCTGAAAGTCAGTCTGGAAAAGGAGTCTCAACCAGGACCGCACAAGGCAAAGTACAAGGAGCAATTGATGGGTATAAGTGCCGTATTGGCGACAGCTGTAAGTAAAACATTCACCAAGGACATGACGTTCGTTCACAGACTAACATCCTGGCAGCTCCTCTCTGGAAACGAAACAGATACCCGCTGGTGTCTTACCGAAATGGAACGCCTCATCAGCTGGCGTGGCCTCACAAAACCTAGCATCTCGCGCCGGGCGCGACTTCTGCACAACATCTACGCCTGGATGCGCATCGTCTCCGAGAGTCTCAACGTCTACCGCGACGAGAACCACGCCATCGAAACACCCTTTACCCGTCCCAATGTCAGTGCGAACAGCAAACCAGCTGCCGTTCCCGTGCAGTCCATCAACCCAGACATGACACTCGACAACTTCCTCCACCTCGAACCGCGTAAGCTACACAGCCAAAAGACAAAGCGTGACATCAAGGACATTCACCTCGCGGATACATCACAGGATCATGAGAACATGTACATGCAGATTTACGGTGTACCCGAGACGTGGCTCAGTCTTGTCTCGCAAATAACAAGGCTGGCGAATGTCATGGACCGACTCTCTGCGCGGGACAAACCAGATGCTGAAGCGCTCATGGCTCTTCAACCACGAGCATCGTACCTTGAGAACGCAGTGTGTCTGTTCCGCTCGCGGCATAGCGAAGATTCCCCATCTGTGAGTGCAAGCCCCAACTCTGCCCCCGGCGGAACACCGCACATGCACATGGTGCGCGCCTTGGCTTCTGGGCTTGTAATATTCTTCTATCGACGAATCCGCAATGTGAACCCGTTAGTTCTGCAAGACAGCGTCAACGACGTAGTCGATTCGCTGCACGCATTTGATGAAGCGCTCGAGAGGAATAATCTGCTCGGACCGGGGACGGCGTGGCCTGCATTCATTGCGGGCGCGGAAGCGAGGGGGCGGCAAAGGATCGATATCGCGGAGTGGCTAGACAAGGGATTCTCGAGGAGCGGGTTCGAGAGTTACAAGTCTTCCAAAGAGGTGCTTACTGAGGTTTGGAGGAGGAGGGATAGTGCGCAAGGAATGCCGAGTGGAGACGTTTGTACGTGGATGGAGGTCTGTCGGGATTTACATCGGTGGCCGTTGGTTTCATGATAGGTCTATAATGATAATGTATCACGACGTTATGGGGATGATTTGCTTGTAATTGTGTGTTGTTTGTTCGCGTATTGTTTGGTTGTAGTTGATGGTGGGACGCTGCCAGTTTTGAACTCTGGAGAAGCATGCTCAATTAGGTGACGTACGATCTGCACACCTCATCGACGCTCTTCGAGTCTGTAGTAGTCAATGCGGTCCTGTTTGTTAGTCAGTGACTTCATTACCACCGTCAGCGACCGGTGAGTTCAAGTGGGAGCTCCGACCCGATCTGACGGCGCAATGTGATACGACATCCTCACAGCGCTTCACACATGATCCGCGAGTGCAGTCTGCGTAACGGCTCTTTAGACGAGTCGCCAAGATGTGGTCTAGGAGACAATCGCGCTTAATGGCTCGCATGAATACGTCAGACAGTAGCAATTTCGTATCGACGAATCGCTGGAACGCGACAGGCTGTGCGTATGGATGCGATGGCTGAATGATCAATCCAGCGCAACTTCATCCGTCTGTTTCCTAGCAGCTATGGACCTCGCGGCGCCGTCGTCAGACTCGACCCATAATGATCCCCGTACCTGGCTTGTGGGCGAGAGATCTTGAGCGCATTGTGTATCGTTCGGATTCAGTCTACGGCCGCGTCAGGGAGTTTGTTCGCGTCCAGCGCCGCGCGCTTCACTTGAGGGTAAAAGGAACAGGCAGACTGCGCGGTCGGGTCACGAGCCTGGGCGTGTTCAGGTACGGAGGAGGGTGAGGCGGTTGGTTATGCGCTGGGTGTCGAACATTCCCGACTATCGCTGGAAGGTAGGTTGCTATTCGCATTTTTCGGTAAGGTAGGGGGGGCGACCTGATGCAGTTGGATTGACGGGCACTGGGCAAGCTGATGTTGCGGATGTCGCGGATGCGAGAAGCACCTATCCATTGCCCCACCACCGGTACCAGAGAAGTTGACCACTAAATTTCGGGGCGTCATAGGTAATGGAATAGGTGTGGCGGGAACCTGCCCTGCTCTAAATCGCCGGGCATGAACTGTCAGTAATTTCATCTCATATCCATCGCTTTCAGCGGTCATCCAGGCGCACCCATTAAAAAAGTTCGGCACATAGGTGCAGAGAGCCAACAAGCCATGCCAGTTGAAATCACCAAACTCAGTGTACTGCATCGAGTCATGAGAACCAGCATCCCATCAATTGTAAGTAGTTAAAGTCCTCCAAGATCAATTGGTACCGTTGAAGCATTTGTACGCCACTGGCGATATCCTTCATATCCATCGGGAATCATCGTTGCCCAGCAGTCTCCTGGCCCCTCAGACATAATTAATTTACTACTCGTGGGACTGCCTCTAATGGCACAGCCAAATTCGCAATTGGAAAATGCAGATACGGATCAAAATTCCGTGTATGTGGTATCATTATTTGGGTATATATGTATAATATTACTTTGCAACCGGCCACAGATCGCCGAGGCTATACGTTCTCGCAGTACTTGACCATCCCCTTCGAGGTATTCGGCGAGATTCTGTTTGGCGTTGTTATCGGTGCACCCGCTGAAGAAGGCAAACTTTGCATATCGTAAAAGTCGCATGGGTTTGTCGCATTCGAAGGTGATCGCTCCGGTCGATCATCATGTTGTCGCTTCAGGTCTTTTATGAGGGCATAAAAGAAGGGCGTGTTGGAGACGATGCATGCACAAAGAATCTCGATTGAAGCCCACTATAACAAATCAGCATTAATTTCCTCAAGCTGCATATATATATTGATCAAGAAATATCGTACCATTGATCGGGATCGTTGCGAAACGGATTCGTTAAGGATGAGAGGAAGGCGGAGTATGGTAATAGCGACTAGCACAGCGCCCACACTGAACAAGAAGCCAAGTTGTAGTTTCTCTTTGAGATCGAGTCGAAGGTGTCGCAGCATCGGAAAAGGAAGTATTATGAGAGCTATGTTGAGGATGATGTTGCAAACTGCCATCAAGATCAAATTACCCACGGCGCGGTTGCATGCTACTTCTGTCATGTCAATGTCAGCGAATGTTCGGGCTGTGGTGAGTTTGTTGTCTTACTGCTATCGTCGCGATTGAGCGCCCATATTCTAGAGCCGGTTAGAAAGAGGTAATTGCTGTCCACGGGAAATACATACAGTGATATTGGACGGCATTCCGCGAGGATTGTTATAAAAACTGCAACGAAAGTGGCAATGATGAACCACCACAGCGCGTCTGTGAGGATCTTGCCCCAGCGGAAAACATCAATGAAGCGTGAGTAAAAGGCTAACAACCCAAGTTTCAAACACCACAAACTGTCCATACAAAGTCAGCTTATTATACCCTCATTCTAATCGATTGAGTTACGCACAACATGGCGTAGAATACACGCCCAGGTATAAGCAACTTATGCGAAAGCTCCCTCTCCCCATCCAGATCTTGTGTACTAACACCCCACCCTTCTGCCTCAGCCTCCGTCGCTGGATCGTACGTATGGCTTGGATTGAGAATGAACGAATATACAATACACACGGCGCGTCCGATCAGAGGCAGTATAGCGATGGTCATGTAAAAGTCGTCGATGCGCCAGCGGCGATGGCATGTTGCATGTATGTGGCATCGGTAGATGAGACGGTAGACGCAACGGGCTATGATGAGGGCGGCGCACACGCTGGTGGAGGAGATGGTTAGGACTGCGTCCGTGGACGATGCCATTCCTGCTCATGGCGTTGTTGTGTTTGTTACACTGAAGATCATTGTGTATGAAGCGGGAACAGGAAAGTTACGGTTGTGGAGAGCGAAATAGACGGGAGAAAAAGGAATTAGATGGGATGAGATGGGAATAGAATGGGGCGAAATACTGGCGCGGGGGGGATGGAGTTAGACCCGGATTATTTCGAATGAAGGATCTGGGGTAGTGTAACTTCTTCTCTGAATGGTTGATTCCATGATTTGGGTCCCAGAGGATTGGATGAGTGATTGATCTAGCGTAAGCGGGCATTGGTTGACTTTAACCGGACCGTCGCTTGTGTTTGTCGTTCGTTGAGCGATTCAACGGTTTTTGCGTGATCAACTTAGCTTAGCTGGTTTATCTTTATTTTTTAGTAACAATAGCACCAAAACATGGTCATTTGCATGCAATTTAGCTTGCATTCGCTACCATATTCCATACCTGGTCTGGCGTCGAAAATGGTCCAGTACCGTACAGATAGATCCCTGCATGGAACATAGCGCATCCCGCGGAATTAAATGCAGGGATTTGTCTTGGGTACAGAAGTGAAGCGGACAAGGCAATGACTGTAAGGTTTAATGAGTCGTCTACTCAAAACTGGGAGAGCCTCCCTGTGCCGAAGAAAGTTTATTTGCAGTCAGCTTCATACGCACGAATGAACGTTTACTTTATGAATAGATCCATTATTAATGCTTGCTCAAGAACGTCACACTCGTTCCATTTCATCCACGAGTAATTTAATATGTACATTCTATTTTCGGGCGCGCAAGAAAAGATCTCAAGACAAGACATCAATCCATGATCATGGTCGATGACGCGATAGATGTCTCTCAATAAAATCGGTTAGGTTATGCACAGACTGGAATGCTGTAGAATTACCCCGCGTTCTAATAATGGTGGCTGTTTTTGAATCTGGTATCAAATCAAGATATCACAAGTGATCGAAAGCCGGTGGCACGCTAGTTCCTCCACAGTCCGCAAATTGACGGCACGCTTTGAAAGTGGCCAGACTTCTCAATTTCAAGACGAGGAAGGTGCCTAAATGAGATGTCAATCTACCTACTTATAAATTGATTATCTCAAGAAGCAATCCATGATGCTCGCTAACAGCTTTAACAAAACAGATATAATCTCAGTAGCTCACATACTTACCCTAAACCTTTAGGTAGTTCTGTTGGGCAGCAATCGCCTCCCACTAACAGAGCTACTCGCTCACTAACATATCTGCCGGTAAGGTTCCATTGTTCGCACATAGTGGTCTAGTATCCGTTGCTAGCGTCCTCCATCGTGATTACAGCTGAAACATGGAACGCTGGGATCGCCGTAGAATGTCGGGGAATCTGCAACAATATCATGCGTAAATGTTTGCAGAAGTAAATGCTCATGGGTACAGATATAGACGGGTCGTTGTGGCGCGACCTTCAAGGCATCTTACAACTGACCATACCGCTGGTAGGCTTCTCGCAGGTGAGGATGCTGAATTTATTGGTGAGGGCCAATGGACATATTCGAACTTGTGCGCTCCAACCACCGTATTGAGTCATGATGAAATCCGGTAGCGCCAGTGGGTATCAATTTCACACTTATGCAGGCTTATGCAGTTTTTTAAGTGCTCTGATTGGCCCCAAGAGATGAGCTATCTGCCGAGTCACACGTTGTGCCCTGCTTATATCCAGCCGAGTTGATGAAGTAGCTGAAATGCAGAGGCTTGCATTAGCTTCAACTCCACAGGCGCTACCGAATTTCATGAGTTAGTAAGGTAGTGGGAACGTACCAGAGGCAAAGCGCCCTGGAGCCGTACAAAAGATGACCAGTCGCTTCGTCGAAGCACAGAGTCATTTCTTGGAACCCAGACGTGGATGACATGAAGCCCAATATACCGGAATCACCGTTCGCGGCGCGCAGGACGAGTCCATTCGAATCTCCACCATCTGAGACGAGCTCGAAGGCAGTAGGGACTCCGTAGGGTTCGATGCTAGTAGTCGCAGTCTCTGTGACAGAAGTTTCTGTGGTCTCGATAGTCCCAGTAATCTCGGTCGTCTGATAGCTGGTGGTGTCAAAGGTGGCAAATTTCGTGGTGTTTGGACCATCAGCAGAAGTGGTAGTGGCCTCTTCGGTGACCGTAGGGTAGTAATATCGGTTATCGGAATATTGAGAAGAGTCTCTAAAGTCTCAATAGATTGAGACTAAATGGAAGAAGCAGCGAGCGTGGTGGAAGTAGAGGTAGTGACTCCAGGTGAGTAGGAACCCTTAACAGAAGAACCTGGATGGTATTGCCCAGCGACAACAGCACGAGAAGAGAGCAATGCCAGTGTACTGACCAGGCATGTACGAAAAACCATCGCGAGAGCAAGTGACAAAGGTCGGAGGCAAGACGGAATGAGTGAGATATCAGCAAAGAGATCGATTGGCAGCGCAGCACGGTTTTGTTGTATTTCTATTTTAATTGCATTAATTCTGAAGCCTTATTGTTGGCTTCCATTGTAAACTACTGATGTTTGTAGCAGTTCAAAATTATTTATGTGGCCAATCAGAACTAATTCATTTGGCGAGGAACGTAAGTGAGCTTGAGTCGGGACTGGATGTTGAAGTCTGGGCAGAATAGTTTGATGGGACGAAGTGTCATGTCCTGGTCCAGGGAAATAAGCGAAAATTTAAAGGGCTGATATATGTAGAGTTGTTGAGAGACCTCGGAAGTTAAGTGATAAAGTATGAAGAGAATGTCAATGGAATCGCTACATAACTATCATGAACAAAAACAACCTCTTCTCCCATCACCCCAGTATATGCAATGTTGAAGTGAGTTTCTCGCATCAACTACCAAGAGTACGCATCAACCTCAAGCTCAAAGACAGTCTTGGAGTTTCTCGCTATTCCAGCAACAACCGCTCGCACATCATCACACAGAGATCCCGGTCCTGACACCACAATTCCCACTCTTTCCCATCCTCGTGACGCCTCTTCATCTATTAAAGCTGTCACATCGAACCGTGAGCCTACTCTGACGTCCACTTGTGCCGTACTAATAGCGTCCATAGCTGGGTCGAGTTCATTAACGAGACAGCGCGCATCCTCTTTCACAGACCATGCGAGCTTCACGTTCCAGTGGTTGTGCACAAGGGCGAAAACGCTCGTGATGCCAACTCCGCCTGCGATAAGGAGAAGTCTATCGCAACGGAGGATCTGCCTCGTGTCGTTGCCAGGATAAGGGCCTTCGAGGAAGGTAAACAGCTTATCATGACTTCGAAGATGCTTTGTAATGCCAGATGACTTCTTGACGAAAAGTGTCACTCCAGCTGAGTTCTCTGCTGTAGGTAACACAGTCCTGGCTCCGATTTGTGCTACCGACTTCTCGATGTCTTCGAGGCCAGAGGAGCAGCCCGGGGAGATTGGAGAGGTCGGCGATGAAGCAGATCCGTGACTTCGAAGAGCAACAGTGGGAATGACAGAGAATGGGTGGTTTTCCCAAGGTCGGAGAGGAGCGAGCGTGGGGAAGTAGACAAAGACATGCTTGCCAGGATCCAAACCCCATCGGACATGAGGAATGTCGATGCGCACGTAACCAGCACCAATGTCCTTGACCTTGGATCTAAGGATGCCTAGTCTAACGACACGAAGAACTCGCACAAGACGCTCAAAGAACCAGATGGCACAGGCCATATAGAGCCAGACTTCCTGGCCATATGTGTGGGC
The DNA here is from genome assembly GCA_014898925.1 of Fusarium nelsonii. Lineage (NCBI taxonomy): Eukaryota > Fungi > Ascomycota > Sordariomycetes > Hypocreales > Nectriaceae > Fusarium > Fusarium nelsonii. The sequence goes on from JAAVUC010000479.1 coordinate 52,474, forward strand.
TGGGAAATGCATACCAATGGCTTCGTAACGCTTAATGAGATGGTACCAACATCCAACGACAATAAAAACCGCCAAGATAATATGCATCAATAAAAAGAGCTCATAGTTGGCCTTTCGAAAGTAAAGGCCACTTCCAAGGGTGGTGACCACGGCGAGAATAACGGTGGAATCACCCCAGTGTCTCCAGTCTGCAGAGCCAAGGCTTTTAGAACCAGCTAGGGCGAACATAGCGTGAAGGACAGCAAGTAACGTAAACACTCGCCCAACCCAGCGGTGGAGCAGGATAAAAGTCGAGCGTGACCAGTTGGATAGTGAAAGGAGGATATTGTTCCTGGCAGGGAAGAGAACAATAACTGGGAGGAGAGCGTAGGCGAAAGATCCGGTGCGGTACACGAGATAGGCCAGCTGCTCGCGTCTGGCGTCTTCGAAGCGGCCGTTGGGTTGACGGACGTCATAGTCTATAGCAGTAAAGACCACAGTGAGAGCAATGAAAATGAAGATGAAGATCGCTTGGCCGATATTTGGGACATTGCCGAGCTTAAATGGTAGGGGGCGCACGGAGTAGGTGCCTATTGTGCTTGGGTAGAGTATATAGGGCTTGAGCTTGTCATAGATTGTTGGAAGGTAAGGCATGTGGCCTAACCACGTCAAGACGATTGGCAGACCAAGTGCAGTGACGACAAGGGCGATGCTATTCGCAGATGTTAGTTAGCATTACGAAAACATGTAGCTGATATACTTATAACGTACCTGTATCTCGACTCAATAAACATCTCGTTCTTGTATGCTCCTAGTTGATTCCATTGTTTGAGATAAGTCAATGGCTCTACTATCGACGTCTCGTTAAGAGAAAAGTCCGTAGGCTTGAGCTGGTACTTGGCCGGGTTTTCTTCAACCTCAGCAAGGGCCTCGTTGTAAGTCCATTTCGCAGGGACATCTTTGCTGCCGGTCACATTTTCTTCCCAATAGCCCTCAAGCTTGGACATCTTCTCCGCAGAGCACTTCTGGCTAAAGCATGATGCCACGGAAGTCAAGAACGCGTCATTGTTAGCTTTGCACTTGGGTGGAGAGAATACTGGTGATGCTGTGGCTCGCTTGTGCACGCCGTGGCTGGTGACAACGGAGCATGAGAGCTTCAGAGGAGAGAAAGATCGAAGACAAGATTCGGCGCAGAGAGGATCATAGAAGTTTAGGCCATAGCCTGCGAGACCCGTAGCTGATACTGAACTGGCGCACAGAGCCACCAGCGTCCAAAGGGTGAAGAGTGTCATGCTGCTAGGTGTCCCTTGATGATATATCATGGTGGGTAGTCTCTGTCGAAGAGTCTTATAACACCGTAGGACCGAGTGCCAAGAGTTATTCCAGAGTGATAAGACAAAAGCGATATATGCAGACCTGGACTTTTAATGGACAGGCGAAGGTCGACTATTTTATACATTAACTTCCCGTCCCCCGGCCTCACAAGGCTGTCCGTCACACAACTCGACTTCACCCGGTGATCGCGATCTTGAAAAAAGTCTATTACCCCGGGCGAACAGGGTACCGGTGCCGCTCCCGAATCACTCACTGCCGGAGAGAACAACTAGCCTATGACCTAACCAGCCGCTTTGGGCATCCGAAGCATCCAAACTGGGAAGCTGTCACCATATCCTTCCCTTCTGATCGCTTTGGCTCAGAACGCTTATCTCGGCTCCCTCCGACAAGTGTTTCAGAGAATACAAAACGTCTAGAACCGCATATTCGGCCAGTCTGGGCCGTCGGGCCCGTCCTGTTTAAGGTTTCTCTTGGCACATGCCCAGCAATCTATCGACAAAAACGTGGTCGAATGGTGTTGCAGTGCAGTTGACGGCCCACAAGGGAGACCCGTGGGATAGGGAACGAGGTAACGTCACGACTTGATCATTGTAGTATTCTAGATATGGAGGTGCTGTTGCGATATGGAAGGCAGGCTGGCATCCAATATTGATGCTGCTGTCAGCCATACCGTAGCATTCAACAGTCTATACTAGTCTTATATCGAACGGTGAACCTCATCGAGCTTATATAGGAGGATATCTCAAATCGATCAGATGGTAAGACTCGGGCCGGAGCGAGACTAAGAAATAGCCGTGATGGTGGTCCTTGGCTCTTTATGATGGCGCCGAGAGTCTCAATGGGCTGGAAGGACGGCAGAACAAGCCGACCATTGTAATTTCCAAGGCATCAGTTGACCATCATTTGATCCCAAGCTCATCGCCAGAACGCATTACAATTGTTTCACCAAAGTGTGTTTCGGTCCTTTCTTTTTGTCTAAAGCCTGAAAAGTTGTGCTTGTCGTTGCGGACCCAAGAGGTGGTATCCTTATCGCCGATCAAGGAATATCGGAAGGGCACATTCCGTGACGTCCCAGGTTTTTGAATATTAAAGGCCTCGCTTAATGGTTCGGAAGGGGATAGTCCGACTGTCTATCAATCTGTTGGAGAATCATCATTGGCCAAGTCCGGAAGACGACATTCCGAGTGTCTTTCACTATGTACTCCAGCCTGAGATTGTGGTTTGCATGAATTAATTCTTCATGTGTTTGATTAGCGGTCAGGGCTGTCACGTGGCCTGGTCTCCTGCTTAAAGAGGAATCCTTTTCATCGGTGGGATGAAGCACGCAATTCCTTTTCCTTGGGTAAATAGGACTTAATTATGCTTTGAGTCGTTTCCATCTGATAAGGTCCGCTCTCATATTCTGTCATGGGTAATGGAGATTAAAGTTTGTGATAGAATGGTCTGGACTGTAACTCTTACTATCTCGGAAGGTGAATTGCAACACCAGGCCCAGCATCCACCGACGGACTTTTTGTTTATCGTCTTCGGATCCGAGCGGGATGGCTCTCGGGAGGAAATTGAAACAGGAAGTGGGAGGCCGTATTATAAACCCATTGAGAGTTTTGCGGTATCCATTTCCAAATGCTTGCATATTAAAACTGGTTCATTATACCATACGAGTCTCTTTAGTAAGACGTTACTAAACAGGTGCTTAAGCGATACGTTATAACTGTTGAAAGAGTTTGCTGGATGATATACCTATTGGTATATTGCAAATGTTTGTGAGTGTCTTTCGATTGCTGATACAAATAGATGTCGGACTTTGGACTCAAGTGCTCAAACTCGCTCAGAGTGTGAGGAGTCAAGTTACACAAATCGATAGATTATTTCAACTGGCGCTGTAAAACAGCTACAAAAGCCCAATCGTTCTCTTTAACACTAGAATAACTCGTATAGAAGGGCTCTTCGAGGCTAGGCTTACAGGTGAGCGAGGAAACATCAATCTCACCTGATAGAATACAAACTTCCAAGTCTTCATCAGTGACTTGTCTCACAACGAGTAGGGTAATTCTAATTAAGACGTCCGGGCCGTTGGGAACTAGGGTAAATAACAATGTGCCCATTCCGGCAACAGGTGAAAGTGAGTCAGCCACCAATCGATTCTTTATCCAGAAGACTGGCTCCATTGCCACTTTATTGTGGTTGTCAAAGGGATACCTATGGGGTGATCTACTGTACCAAAGAATGAAAGACTGCATAAAAGTCCTGCCGTATGACTCCACAAGTATCTCGTTAATCTCGTTCCATGACGTTCCCCATCATGCGTTTCTAGTCACGCTTCCAGGTTGCCGCACTAGTTGCAGCCCAACTTGCCGCAGTAGGATACTGCAAGAAGCCCAAATGTTCGTCTATGGCACAGTCAACCTGTCTGGTCGAGTACATTGTAGCAATTACCAGCACCGCGTACCATACCGGCGGTGCACTGAATGCACCCGGAGCGTAAGACAAGCTTTCTTTAAGCGAAGTCTACGCTTCCGTCAGATATGGCAGTAGTGTCTCTCTCATCTTTGCCCCTTGGCTACCTGACGTAAAACGCTATTCCTCCAGGTTCATGGCTATCGGCAGCGGCGGCTGAGTTGGAGAAATCAGTTACCATTAAATGATGGCTGACCTCAATAACAATCTCGGATTCGCTGTAGCTGACGGTAATGCAGGCCATTTAGCCTTTGGCAGCATGGCTGGAGATACAGAGGGAATGGGCGCGCCGGGTATTTTCCAACCGTTCCTGCACGACAAGACGCTGCGGACTGCAAGACTAAAGGAAAGAGAAAATGCTGGTGATTAGAAAAGCTATCATTGCGAGTGAGGAGGGAAGTATACGGCCCAGAGCGACTGGAGAACTCATGCCATCTCGTTGAAGTATATCAAATTGCATTCACAAATAATTGATAGTTTACATCTTCTCATAACTTTCACCTATTCAAGTACGAGTGCGCCATCAGCTAATCTCTTCACTTGCCAGATCCACCATTCAGTGTTGCTTGGACAAAGTCATGCCCGATATCAAGTCTGATGCCTTCCGGGTTCTTTACGTCGGCGTCTTCATCTAGGACAAGATCAGTATGGTACATCATGATATGAAGAAGTGAAGAATACTCACACCAAGTTTCGTCAGCTTCTGGGTGAGGTCCAACGAGCCCAACCCAGCCTTTACCATAAGGCGTGACTGAGGCAGCACCATCGCCGTTAGAAGAGTATTTTCCAATGACTCGCCCAGGCATGTCTTCCTTGAGACCCTTGATCACAACACCATCCTGGAAATACAACCAACGACTCTTATCGGTCTTTCCAGTCTTGAAAGTCCAATCAACTTGTATGACTGTATCGTCCTCACCGTTGATCTGCGCTCCCCGTCTTTCAATCTCTTGATCCGTTTTGACACCGTTGGGCAATAGGTCATATCCATCGTTCGGTCCAGCAAGATAAGCGCCGAGACAAAAGCCCATGTAGTGGCCTCCATTGTTAACAAATTTTGAATGGTCTTTTTGTACCTCTTTGTTTGACGATAGGCCTTTTCCCAATTTGGTCCGCCGCCATGAGCGTAGATGGAGGCACCCTCGAGGGTTTCGTCAGTGACGTCGACCTGCTCTTTTGGACCAGCGTAGATAACCCTGAAATGAGAGGGTGAAGACTCTAGAAGAGCACCAATAGCTTCGGGACAGCCTGGTGATGATGCTGGGCCACGGTATACAACGGCTTTGGGTCGTGGGGTACCAAGAGCCGAGGTGAGTGCAGCCATGGTGGGCAAGATGATGTTGTTGAAGCGCATGGTGATAGATTCTAAAGATTGAGTATGATTCTGATGTATAGGGGAATCGAGAGCAGACAGATAGAGAACTGAGTTCCATTTATATGTGACTTGTGTTTAATGGTGACACCCCATCTACGGGTTTAACGCTGTGCCGCGTACCCGTTGACGAATAGTAGAGCTCCGAGCGTAAAATTGGTTGATCAGTCTATGGTATGCGCAAAGGGTCTAGGCTAGCGCTAGCCGACTTGGCTTAACGCAGCCCGTCAATGTTAAGATGCGGGATTGTAGTGGCAGAGACTCATTGGATAGTGAATAGGAATTATTTTCCCTAGAAACTAGCTATTAAACACCCTGAGTAAATCTATTGGCCGTTAGCATTCCTATGAGGATATCCATTTTGATTTTGATACCCAAATGCACAATACCACCACAAACACTAAACCTTTGGTCGAAGAACAACCAAGGCGCCTTCATCTTTTGACGGTCCAATATCAGGCCAACGCTCTGTTTGCAACCCAATTTCTCTTTGCCACATATCCTTCTCCAAAAAGTCGGCCAAGTCACCGCTGTCCCAAATGATCTCCCTTCGTCTCTGCGTTCTGAGCATTGTAATGATCCTCTGACGCACATTGTCGTCGGGGCAGTAAACATAAAGCTGATAAAGAGCCGCCGTGAGGTCTATCTTGAGCCCGAAGCGTGGGCGTATGGGATTATACCAAAGCTGCTCGATCTGATCAAGAAGAAAATGGCATTCGGTTGGGTCGATATCAGCTTCGTTCTCGTCACATTCGCCGTCGAGAAGGACTTCCCACAACTTATGTTGAATCCTCAAATTGAGGATCCTCTCTGCATTCTCTTCGCTTTGACCGTTTCGCGACATCGTACTCAACAGGGCTTCAAACTGAGTTTCCCAGGCCCGAACATCGTGTCGCAGTTTCACCCATTCGATAACGCACTGCGACTCTTCATCATCCCAGTTCTGATCCATATCCCAACTAATCTCATTAATCACGTCATCGAATTCATTCATGACATCTTCTGCCTCATCCAGATCGCGAAATTTGCCAGGAATCTTCTTCTTTCCGTTCGCAGGCATTAGAAGGTGCGATACGTCGGGAAAAATTCGATCCCCAGCAAATATAGCAACTTGAGAACTAATGGCGTGGAAGATATCTGCGATTCCTTTGATCTCTCCGTTTGGGAGATAAGTCTTCGGAGTATGGCTAGAGAGAATCTTGTTTCCAGACTCGAGATGTCGAAGCGCCTCTTCAAAATCGCCACGAAGACTCTCGAGAATGACAAAGAGGATACAGCATGTCAGTATTGTAGTTAAATCTTCTGTCGCGTCGCCGGCGTGTACAAGCTTAGACACAGCTTCGTTGTAGTGCCACAAGGTGAACCGATCAAGAGACGTCGATGGTTGCCCAAATGCAGAGTATTGCCAATATGTTGCTCCCAAGGCCAGAACAGCATGTCTGACACAAAGGCTGCTTTGGCTGGGTTGCAACAGCATCTCCTTCCAGAAGTCTCTGTTCAACGCAGGGGAGATCGCCAGGTGACCGATGATATCCGAGAAGAAATAAGTATAGTAATTCGATTCCATGGTGTTTCCTGGTATAATCGCCTTTTTAGGAGTGTTGCATATTTGCTGGCGCTTGGCAGCTAGTAACGGAAGTGAACGGACCTGCACAGGGGTGGAAGTAGCTTCTGCTGGAGTTTCATATCCATCGCAGACATAACCACCTTTCCTGCACCGTTGGCAAGTCGGTTTCTCCTCATCGCATTTCTTGTGTCGTTTTTTACTAGATATTGCCAGCTCAGCACATTCCCTGGACATCATAGGTGTGTGACTTACCACGTGAGACAACCTGTACGTGTTTTCCGGGCGAAAGCCCTCTGTCTTTGCGCGCGTATAGGACGGTCCATCTGTACGCGAGTTGATCTAGAAGATTGGGCCGAGAAAGCCGAGTTAAGAGGCGAGGAAATCATGCAGGCACTTGGATTCCAGAGGAGCTGAACTAAGCTGGTATGGTTCTAGCTTAATCTAGAGTTCCGCTATCAGTTCCGCTTTAAAAGTTCCGTGCCGATGGATCTACATGTGTGTACGCGACGGCCAATAACGAGAGGACTTTTCAGCCTCAATCGTCCCGATTGCTCAAAGACTTAATCGTCTTGCGTTACTGCTGACTGTCTTCGGTCAAATACTGAGAGGTTGTATAGTTTCAGCTATCAGATTGCGCCTCTATCTAGGCAATGTTCTTATCTACAGTCTCATAATTCGATCAAGATCTGACTCATGTCAAGTTGGCTATGTATAAGACGCACCTGGGGCTCAGTCGACAATCCTCAGTAATCATTCATCACTATTCTTACTAGCAGCACAATGAACTTATAAACTATGGCAAAAGCTTCCCACGAAGCTGCACAAATGGATATATTACCCAAGGGGATTGGCTATCTTTTGGAGCCACTTCTCTTGGCAGTTCGTAATTCCCAGTCCTGGAAGTATCTGGATATAACTGACACACTTAGATTCCTTATCCCTACGTTGCGTTCTATCCAGTGTATACGGCCACGCGTCATGTCCGCTCACTCGGTCCGTCCACCACAAGGAATGGTGAGATGAGTGGTGTAATGGACAACAAGCCCAGTAATTCGCTCATCTCCGTTGTATATCCCACGAAGGGTATTCTACTATGGCTTCTTTGGCACTTTCCGCAGCACCTGGCACACCTGTATCTGGCGACAACTTTCCCGCGATCTGTTGGGAAATGTATTGCCATGACACTTTTCGCTCCTCTTCATTTTTTATGGTTGCAGGCAATCATTTCGGATAGTCCTTCATCGATGAAGACGTCCCTCCGGCATATCCGATCCGTTACAATGATGCAGTGGTTACAGTTTATCGCCACTATCCTAATGTTCCACCTCATTGAAGAAGGCGTCGAAGTTATCTTCGAGCTGAGTTTCAAGATGTTCATGAGCCACCAAAGCTTCAGTGGTCAGTTAGAAACAGGCGAAGCTAGATGGATGGGTGCCATACTGATGGTCCACTACTTTGCCTCGGAAGCCTTCAAGCTGTTGCTATGGGTTCCAGCTACCGTCGCAGCTGTTCAGGCTACTCCTGCCGTCGACGCTCATAGCTCTGATAGAAGCACGTTTGAGTTCTACACAGATATGGCAGACAGCATCAAGTCTATACCATTGACATTGTGGTGGAGGTTTGGTATATACTACGGCGTTGCAGCGGCCCTTGGGATATCGTCAAGGGTAATCGACACTACGTTCGCCATTAAAGTTACTCATGGAAACCTCACTGAAAGTCTCTGAGAGGTTAGAGTGACAATACATCGTTATGAAACTACCTTTGAAGGAGTAAATTTTCAAGTTCAAGTACACTGTCTATCTATCAGGTCTCTGTAACTTCACCGTGCCTCGGCCATAATGGACCATCATGGGTGTGATTTGACAGTACACTTGCCGCCTCCTTTTCGAACCTTTTCAGCTAGCAATTCAAACCCCCGATTATCTTCACCACTCTGTGACCTCTTCAGATTCATGCTCGGATCGGGAAACAAATGACCATATTTGCCATCAACGTCAATATAAGGCCAGACGTGAAATCCCTTGCTCTCCTGCACCTTCTTTCTTAACTGCTTCACGTCGTCGTGCTGTGTTTCCGCATGCAAATACCCTTCTTTTCTTCCCTTCAACCATTCATCATGGGTCAAAGGTTTTGTCCTCGGAAGGAGAATTTGGACCTCTGCAGAGCTTGTGATGCAGGACCGGATTAGTTCCAAAAGACATGCCCAGCGAGGCTGCTCTTCTAAATTTGCATTCTGGGCTTGCACTCCGCAGTCCGCAATGTAAAGTTTCGAGAGTTTGCCTTCCAGGCCTGAGAGAAATGGGGCGACGATGCTGTTTGCAGCTATATTCTCAACACGAAGTTCTTGTAGATTCCGCATCGTAGAGGGAAGAAGTTCTAGACTGCCGGCGCCTAAGAAGCCTTCCTTGTGAGCCAAGATCTCGGGATACTCTAAATATTCTGTATGCGTGAAAATCGAATCCGAGAGTTCGTTAAAGAACGATTGAAACCCGTCGAGCGTGTTAGCTTCCCAGCCAGCCAAATTGTTACCGCCGTAAGTATGTAGCGATAATTCTGAGATCTTCAGTAGTTGAGAGCGTGGAGATGTCGTGATACATATCCTGCAATGCCGCACGCCAAGAATATCTCAGCTTCTTCATGGAAATATGATCCCAATCCTCAGGGTCAGTGCAGAAGTAGATGGCATCGCGCCCTAAATCGTTCTCGTCCCAATCCGCTTCTTGTAACCAGTTCGTAGCGTTAGAACCGAAATGTTCGTAGCCGTCCGTGTGGACCGTGAGGGTTTTGCAGCGTGGTAGGTCCTTGAACTGGATGAAGTTGTGGATGATTTCTACATCGGCCATGTTTCGAGCCCATACTGATGCTGGAGGTTCAACGCAGAACCACGGTGTTTTGACATTGTCGGCTCTTCCTCCGTCCTCGTCAGCGATCTGGTTAGGATAGAAAGTGACGCTGAGTTTCAGGTGGTAAACTCCCAATTCATACCCCGGACATCTTTGCTGTTGCTGTCAGAATTGCCTGTTATCTAAAATGGGTGAGCCGTCTTTTTATGTTAGAGACGCTCGAATACGTGAAACACGATGTGCAGGCATCATAACTTCGGTGAGAGTGCAGCCTAGAGTTTACTGTTTTTCTGCCTTGTTTAGAGGTCGCCAAGAGACGTGGCAGACCATTTCAGTGGGGGGTCATCGGCTGTTGGGGTACGGTAACCACTGTTGTGATACCAAAGTACTAACTGTACTGTTACCAATCGCCAATCTAAAGAGTTGCGCGATCGTGTCAGCAGGCCATATCGCATCTTAATAATTGCACGTGAATCTCAAACTCCATAATTTTTTTCATCATTCATCTCATATTTATCTAGCCAGATCTTGCGCGCCAATCTCATGGCAGTAACGTCATTGATTCCCCAGCTCATGCAGCAAAAAGATTGGAGCGCTTGGGGTAATATCCCCTCTATTAGCTTGGTATCCTCTTAATTAGCGCCACCTTGAGTGTCCTTTGTAATAGCGGGGTACAATTGGAAATTCTGAGAGGGGGCTATAAATGTCTCTTCGATGGGCCATGATGGACTTGATATTTTGATCTTTTCTTCATCTTCTTCTATATCTCAGAGCAGAATCACATACAGTCAGCATGTCTCAAGGAAAGACCTTCACTCTCAACACTGGTGCCAAGATCCCGTAAGTATCTCTATCAGCAATACAATAGACCTGAGAATGAGTTGCTAACTCTGTACAGCCTTCTGGGTTACGGCACATGGCAGGCTTCTCCTGGTGAGGTTGGCCAAGGTGTCTACGAGGCCCTCAAGGTTGGCTACCGCCACCTGGTGAGTTTCTTCCCATATACTCTATAGCTATATTCCAACTAACATCATCCTCCAGGATCTCGCCAAGGTGTACGTTGCCCATACTCTACCACAACTGACCTCTGTACTAACTCTCTCAGCTACGGAAACCAGCCCGAGATCGGCGAGGCTCTCAAGAAGTCTTTCGCCGAGATCCCCGGCCTGAAGCGTGAGGATGTCTTCATTGTGAGTTCTCTACTACTCTTGCTGATCAATGAATCACATACTAACAAATACACAGACCTCCAAGCTTTGGAACTCGTAAGTCCCTCATACACGCAGACATGATAACAATTCTCACATCTTCCAGCCAGCACGATCCCAAGGTTGTTGAGGCTGCTCTCGACGACTGCCTCCAGGAACTCGGTCTTGAGTACCTTGACGTAAGCATTCGTCATCGATTTACCATTCCTCAAACTAACATTCATAGCTCTACCTTGTCCACTTCCCCGTCTCTTTCAAGGGTAGCCAGAAGCACGTTGGCCAGGACCTCTTCCCCCTGACTGGAGGAAACGAGCCTGATGGTGATGTTGAGATTGACGACAGCATTTCCATTGTTGACACATGGAAGGGTGAGTTTGACCTATTCATGATGACGATAGGATATAAGATTAGCTAAACTTTAATTGTGCAGCCATGACCGAGTTGCCCAAGTCTAAGGCTCGCGCTGTCGGTGTTTCCAACCACACCAAGGAGCACGTAAGTTTCATCTGGCCAGCAAGCGTAACAACTTGATGCTAATAGTATATAAAGCTCGAGGCTATCATCAAGGGCACTGGCGTCACCCCCGCTGCCAACCAGATCGAGCGCCATCCTCTCCTCATCCAGCCTGAGCTCATTGCCTACTGCAAGGAGAAGAACATCCACGTTACTGCCTACTCCGTAAGCCAACATGATCCGGCTTCAACCACCCTAAACCTAACTAAATTCCAGGCTTTCGGAAACAACATGGTTGATGCTCCCCTCCTCTTCACCTACCCCGAGGTCAAGGCCGTTGCCGAGCGCCTCACCAAGGAGAAGGGCACCGAGGTCACCCCTACTCAGGTCCTGTAAGTCACATCGTCATATGAAAAAGGGTTTCCCGAGCAAATACTAACTATACTTTTCTAGCCTCGCTTGGGCCCAGGTCGGTGGCCACAGTGTCATCCCCAAGTCCGTTACCCCCAAGCGTATCGCTCAGAACTTCCAGGAGATCGACCTCTCCGAAGAGGACATCAAGGAAGTTGAGCAGGTTGGCAAGCAGCAGCGCCGCTACAACGTTCCTTACGTCGCTAGTAAGTTTGCTCTGAAAGATTTCATGAAAGATAAAGTGCTGACCAGTCCCACTACAGACAAGCCTCGATGGAACGTCAACATCTTTGGTGATGAGGCTGAGAAGCCTGCTACTCACCAAGTCATTGTTTAGATAGATAAAATAAGACAAAGAAAATATAATAGACTTTGATTTACAGTATAACGTACATGATAAGC
>JAAVUC010000482.1:0-12387 GCA_014898925.1 Fusarium nelsonii
TCGCTTATCACATACGTTACAGCTATAGCCTTAGCTCCGGCTACTGCTCTAGCGCATCACCCCCACTGTAATCATCTACCTATTTGTCTAGTGAGACCATTACACTTATCTACCACGTAATAAGAAATACTATCTAAAACGAATTAATCAATGCCTGATTAGATGTGCTTCCTTGGCTAGATATAGGAGCTTCTTCAATATGCAAACCAATTATCATGCCGGTTTCGGTAAGAGAGCAAAGAAGTTCTGTTCGGTGCCTGGCAGGATGCATCCGCCGAGCGGTCCAGCAGGTTGCTTAAAGAAGTGTCAGCATTTCTTTAGGATTCGGAGCGTGTTTAGCTACATACTGGAAGTCAGGTATCGTCGCTTATACCAGTTATAGATGATCAAGAGCGTTGGAGGTGCGACAACTACCAGCGAGATAATAGCGACAATACCCTCGGTGTTCATACTGGGTCGGATCAACCAGTTGACAATATGTCAGATGACTCCGGTGAAATGGGGCGAATAGATGACGGGTAGAATCGCAGCGTACCCGATGAGATGTTATGGAGCTTTCGTGGTTGTACGTTGTCCATGGTTTGAAGAAGTAGGGGAGTGGAATATTTATGTTCAAGGAATCGAGAGGGTGAATGGGTGATCAATAGCATTATAACCATGATCAAGGTCAAGAAACCGTTGTTGTCTTCCAAGGACGGTATCGTAGGAAATCTGTGTATGGTGTTCAGATTCTGGACTGAGCCAGTAGTAGCCCGGTATGCATGAAAATCCGGTTACGGGGCGCGCTTCAAGGGATAAATCTTTCATCAATGGACCCAGACAGGTGAGTGGCCGCTAAGTGTTGCCTTCAGATTGTGGAAACATCCAATTAAGATCTGACGCTACCGCTTGAGACCTTTGTGCTGTTGGCGTGCGTGGCTTTTGCAGGAGACGGCTCATACCCGTTCGTCTCACGAATGTGCAGTGTAGAACTACGCCTAGTCGCAGTAGCAGATGACCAACAGAACCCGACCGGAGGGGCTGTGTTCCCAACAGCTCACTCAGCACTGTATTTGTGCTACAAAAGCTAGTTGTTTCGGGTTATGGAACCCGCCAATGAGTAGTCCAGCCCGCCCTCCGATGTACTGGAATGATGGTCACCCTGAGGAGTACCTTGTTCATAGCACAGTTGCTGTACATACTGCTGTAAATCATCAAGCTAGAGGGTAACAGTACTTGCATGATATACAGGGGCGTGTCGGGTTCTGGCCTTGACCACTTAGATCAATCCACGGGCAGCAGGTAGCATCAAATGAGGCCTACCACGGGCGCCACTCAGCCAAAACACGAGACAAGATGAGGTTGGAACTGCCGAGCCTCACTTTCAACACACATTTAAGCACAAGCGCTCCCGCTACGTTGAGTTTATCCAGGAGATGCTCCTCACCTTCACAACCAAGGAAACCGCGCCTGTCAAAGATCAGCCCAGACTGTCGCAACAGTATAACGATCACTGCCACGATGAATATCACAGGAACGAACTCAAAGGAGGAGCTTTGGCTACTGCATAAGTCCTTCATCAGACACAAATACCTGGTAGAGGACGTACCCCTCAAAGAGCTTCTTTGCCTTCTAAACGATCGCGGTCTTAGTGTCACGTCAGTTTTTGCAGCACTATGTGTTGACGAGAACGCTAATTCGATTACAGAAAAGCACAGTTGGAGTACAAGCTCAAGCTCTGGAGGTTCTTTAAGAATATAAAAGAAAAGGATTGGAGGTTCATCGCACGGAGGATCAAGAGGCGCGAGCGTATGGGCAAGAGCAGTCAAGTTATGTTCAACGGAAGATCAATCGACAGAGTAAAGGTTGCGAAGGAAACTGCCAGGCATCGCGACACCCTTTATAATGAGCTATGTCAGCGTAAGTAGAATCCATGTCGCTGCATCCAGTCTAACATCGTCACAGAGCAACGATCACCCAGTCCAGCCAGCTCTATGCTTATTGTCAGCACTCCTCGCGCCGTCGATTCATTTATTGCTTGGCCCGGGACACTTCCATGGCTACAACTTCGAGATATACTCTGGGATTGTAAGAAATATTGGGAACACTTCAAGATGTCCTGCTAATTTCTGTCCATTAGCTACAACTAGCATTTTAACGCCCAGCATACCAGGTGCCAATGCCATTCTAGCCCTGCCATACGACGAATCCGCATCAAGTATGTTGAGGGCCATATCGATCAGTGGCACTTTTGGAAGCCCTGCTGCATTTTCCGATTTGTCAGTTGCTTTACGCACCACAATGCCAGAGTGGTGTCTGGGAGACCACACTCAGACCACTGATGCCCTCACCACTGACTCACGCAGCGCAATGCTGCCTGCATTTTTAAGAACTATGGTGTATAGCCTATCGAACGGTTGGCCTGAGATTGGAGGAGTTGAGGTAGATGCGTTGTCTTCTATACTAGCCACTGCTTTGGCAGACAACAAGCACGATACAAGGTTACTGCGGAACAAAAGCATTACTTTTCGCGCATTTCTCGAGACACTCTTCAAAATGGAGATATACCAGGCGACCTCTCCACCGCCCGGTGAACGACTAGGCTTCACAGAGAGATCATTGGCTCTCATCAAACTTCTATTGAATTTAGGCCAAGATCCAGATTTGCTCGTATCCGGGAGGTTCCGTGGACGCATAGAAAAACCAATTCGAATGGCTCTTCAATGTGGGCATATAGACCTGGTTCGATTGCTTCTCGACTTCAATGCATCTATCGACGAAGGCCAGGAATGGGACACGGGACCCGGTACTGTCCAAGCAATTCTTCGAAATGGTCTTTCCAAAGCTGAGCAGCTACGATTACTCAAAGTCTTAGACCGTTACAAGGCAATCAGTCCAGAGCAGGTGCTTTGTGGCGCCATCCAACTCGGTGATGCGTTACTAGTAGAACAGTTGCTACAAAAAGACGTCGATGTCACAAAAATACACGTCGAACGGCCGATTTATCACAAAGGATTCTTCAAGCTGGACTTGTATATTGGGTGCGAGTCCCCTCTGACAGCGTCCATGGGAACAGACAACAGTTTATTCAAAAGACTACTTATGCACCCTTCAAGCCTGAGTCACCCGGCCTACCTGACCTCTCCGAATTTCTTTATTGTCGCAGCTATGAGAGGAGGTTGCGAAACAATGGAATATCTACTTGAACTAGAGCCCTCCGGTGTTACAGGTCAGCTGAGTGATCTCGACCCGTTGACAGCTGCAGTTGCATACAACAATCTATCAGTGGCTCGGCTCCTCCTGGAGTTTGGGGCCGTAAAGTCTTCCCATCTGATATTCATCGCAGCTGCCCTGGGCAATGAGGATATGCTACAGCTTCTGCTCCACTATGAAGTTCCCATCAACAAAGTCGGCAGAAGGGGTTTACAATCGTTAAACTGTTTCGACCATTTCGACATTAACTTTTGTGGCCCTCGGGGTGTGGTTGACTTGCTTCTGAACAGATGCGTAAGTAAGCAGACCGATTCTCAGGCGAAGTGCCTAGCTACCCTCATCCAAGCTGGAGCTCAATCAACAGGATCTGATATTCGACGCATGGCCGAGTTTAGATTGTTTGGCCCTTTAGAAGCTGCCCTTTCAGCAGGTGCGGACCCCAACGGGCGAGATTTGCTTGACCGAACTGCGATCCAGTGCTGTCTATATCCCTTGATTAACTACAGTGGATCATCTTCTCTTGTCGGGCGACAAAAAACTATCCGAATCCTTCTGAAGGGCGGAGCCAAGTTGGTCGGTGGTGAGATTGGCAAGTCGATTCTTGATAACGATATGGATCTCACGACTTTGCTCCTGGAATACAGCGGGCCAACTTCCATGATTGACCAGGAAGGGATATGCTCTGTCGAGGCTCTGATCATGACAGGTTCTATCTACCGCGACGAAGCAACCAACGACTTCCGCTTTCTTCGATCTTTGATCGAAGCGCAGGGTGGTGCAATTAACGTCGGATCGCTATGTGCAGCAATACAACAGGAAAATTGGCATCTCGTTGATCATCTTCTTCTCTATCCATATCAAGAGTCGAGAGATTGGCACATCTTGGAGGGTACTGCGATAGGTCTGGCTGCGGAAGCAGGCCAGATAGAGGTCTTGAGAAGGATTCTTTGTCGCATTACAGAGGGTCCTAACGTACAATCTGCATTCATCCCATTCGGATTTCCAAATCGGCGTCTATATGAAGAGGAGGACTGGCAAAACGGCGTCAATAATTTCTGGAGACAGGAATCAGCTGCGAGACCACTACTCGTGGGTAGCCCTCTGATACTGGCTGCTCTCAGTGCAGACACATCGGGTTTTGAAGAGCTGCTTCGTCAAGGTTTCTTTCCAGACGTAACCACCATTGCAGCCGTAGCACAAAGCGTGAAAGCGTTAGACTACCTTCGGCTTCTGAAACAATATTGTCGAGATCTCAACACCCTTTCTCGACCGCAACTACCGCAGGCCTCACCCTTGACGATCCCAATCAGCCACGGCAAGATCGGTCTACTCAAACAATTGGTGGAAGCGGGTATTGACATAAATGACCATGATGTGACAAAAGACGATGGTCGTTCACCACTACAGGTTGCTGTTGAGTCCGGGAATTTTGAGATAGTGCATTATTTGCTGGAGAAAGGAGCTCATGTTAATTCTCCTCCATCATATATGGCAGGTGCCACGGCACTACAGCTTGCCGCTATTAAAGGGTATATTGGCCTTGCGAAGATATTGCTTGAGCACGGCGCTCGTATTAATGCCAGGGGGGCAAAATATGATGGAAGAACCGCATTAGAAGGCGCAGCAGAATACGGGAGGCTGGATATGTTGGAGTTCCTGCTTCAGAATGGTGCTAGATATACTGGGTCTGGGCGGTTACAGTTTGTCTCTGCGGTACGCTATGCTACTGATAATGGGTACTGTGCCTGTGTCGATTGGTTGAAAGGTAATTATGGATGGTCAGTGGAAGACGAGGACCTACTCGATGACATAAGACTTAGATTTACGGCCCATGATTCTTACTGCCAGAACTGCTTCCCGTTTTGTTGCGGAGAAATACATGAAGATGGAGAGGATTGCATCTATCACTACCTTCCCGGTATGGAAGACCCTTACAGGATGCGTTGCGATGAGTGCGAGGAAAGCGAATGGTCGGACGAAGGGGAAGAGTAAGAATGAATATTAGATGAAAAAGAGCACAGGGAAAGAATAATAGACTGCATAAGCTTATATCTTAAATATACCTTACTAGGTGCTTCTAGCTGAAAATATATCACATTAGTATACGGGGATGGTCTGCTCCAACTGTTTCCAAGTGTCGAGTGATGTGAGTGATGTGAGTGACTAGCGACTTTGCCAAGAGTGATTTACCGCTAGGCTGGCATGTTCAAGATAAGAAAGAATTTCTGTGGTTACAACATGCCGGTATTTGGTTCAGCGTAGTGATTGCACTTGGTGTTTGCGGAGGCATTATTGTTTTGTTCTCGATTCTTATATATAAAAGATTGTGCATGAGTGGAGATTCGCTATCCGGGATCGCGTACGAATATTGGAAGAGGGAAAATGCGGCAAACACGTAAGTACGCCTTGATTGTGGCATACTTTCTTTAAATCACCATCATAACCTCATTTTCGGAAGCGCAATCTTCTCCGCTTATTAGCAAGTCGTTATTCATAATTGTCCATATCGCACTGTTAGTTGCACTCAAGTTTGTTGGCCATAAGACATTCTTCCATTTAAGGTTATTGATATCTATATTGCCCATGTCCCTGTCCTGGCTGTCCACCGCCTGGTGGTCCTTGCTCCCAACTCTGTTTCTGCCGTGATGCTTCGCTATGCCAATAATCGTGAACTGTTTGATTCTTCTCAGCCATCCGCGGCCATATCGATTCTGGTAACCGTGCTCCTGTTGGTGGTCGATATATTTCATTGCTTTCAGCTGATGGCTCAACCTTTTCTGTCATTCTCTTCTGCACTCTGGCGGATGCTCGCTTTCTCTTTTTGGATTTTCTTCGTCGATCGCAGAGGATGATTCCCATGATGAGGAGTAGAACGCCAACTGTAACATATAATTAGTTTCTGTAGTTTCTAGCATATTTTGATAGACATACCCAATGCTCCTAGTGCAATGATAATCTCGAGGGCACCAAAGATCTTGCCTCCAGGCAAGCCTCCTGAACTCTCATCTTGACTGGCTTCCTGCGTCACTGTAACAACAGGTACGTCGCTAGTTGATGTACCATCGGCCTGCGCGGTTGGTCTCGGAACGATGGTTGTGAAGATTGTAGTGGATTCGACTGCAGATATAATGCGAGAAAGTTGTAGTTCGATAGCCTTATCATCCATTGGAGCGAGAGAAAAAAGCTGGAACTCGGGTTCGAGACTTGAGTCGATAATACCGAAGATAAATGCTACCAGAGCTGAGTGATTGTCGTAAATTACAAGATTAAAAAATAATCAATAAAAAAGACTGTAAGAAGAATAAATTATCGCACCAACAAAACGAAAATGAAAGTCGCTGCGTGATTCCAGATCAACGTGCAGAAGAAAAAGGAAAGAAGAAAAGAGGAAGGGAAACTAGCTCAAGACAGCAGACGTTGCGAAAGATATGGAGAATTCTCATGCTACAAACTAACTGAGTTGACTACCTATATTGAATGTTACTTCTTAGCTGAACACCGCCCATTCTTGCGGGTTTTGAGGCGAAACCGGGTGCTGCTTGAGGTGGCATTGTGAGACGGCAGATCAAACACCTAGACCCCTGTCCAACCACACAGCCAGCAACGTCACAGGCCGGATTAGCGCTACCAGGGGCAGGGGAGGTTTCGAAAAACAAAACACCAAGCATTTTGTATTGCTACCGTGTTGTGTTACTATGTATAATACCAAGCCGGCTGCTGAAGCTTCCGTGCGGAGCGCGTCTAAATGTCAAGCTGACAAGTTTGCTTGGTTTCAGATTTGCAGAGCCTTGGCGTCTTGGCTGAAATCGTATTACGACGACCTCTTCACGATCTAGACTCTGGATGCATATAGTTACAGCTTGATATATGGTATAATTCAGTCAAATAACAGCCTCGTGACCGTCTGACTTCTCGGCTGGTCGGCCCTCATTGGAACCAAGGGCCGGCTAGAGCTGAATGCTACCGTCACAACATGTTTCCGAATTCGAGATGTGATGATCAGTGCATTGTTTAATCCGGATGACAGTGCACCGCCCTGCAGATATGTTTGAGGCTTTGGGTTGACAGATGCATGAAAGTCGTGATGCAGGAAGTGGTCGCGTGTTGGTGTTTCGCGCGGACCAACAGTTTGCCGAAATAGGCACGCTAAGGACAAGACATCGGTTCGGATAATTAATGTTCCCGATACCACCTTGAGCAGGATAGACATCGCAGATCGCACGAGGATGGTTTGAGCAGGAGAACGGGAAAGTGGTAGTAAACCAAAATGTAGATTGATTTAATGCTGTAGACACATATTGATTGAGAGTTTCTGGATTATCGGAGTTGTAGAGTGGTACCAGAGTAACGATGTCCTTCATTTTCTGTTCTCTGTCAGTCTGTGAATTGCAAAATGGACGAGCGAATAAAAATGATATATTGCCCCGTTTCTGTTATGACAGCGTACTACAGTAGTAAAAGAAAATTTCCAACGGTGATTAGGTAGATGCAAGATAATGAAATGCTTGGAACAAGTCATATATTTGGGGATTTGATTGCATGTAAGAAATAGCACAGCCCTATGCTTATTTATTCCAAACTGCAGGGTAGCCTTGATGCAATGCTCCGCATCGGCCACTGGACGGTCTTCCCACTGACCTTAGCGTGGATGACATAAAGACTGGGGAAGATAATGCCGGCACGCAGTCTGATTCGCTTGAAACGGTTCCTCCGGATGACAAGAGCGGGCATCTTTACTAAGACAAAATCGAACGCGTGTCATTGGATCTCGGGTATCGTTTTTGAGGATATTCCCATTCTCTCAAGTTAACTACCGTGCCGAGATGCGGGGTGAAGTGAGCGGAGAGTTGGACTAGCCCGGATGGCGAAAGGTTAAAAAGAATTCGAAGGCGCCGGGCATTGGGGAGAAATGACTCGACACATTGTTTCGCGATAGACTCGTTTGAGAGTTTGGCTTTTGGTGTTTTGAGATTCAAAGAGCGCGTCTTGAAAGGACAGACCAGCCTGAACGAACTCAAAGATTTGAGAAAAGAGGCTCCCTTGGCGCAGCATCACGACCTTCAACCCCGCACGACGTCATGGCCATTGTCGACCTCCTCTTCACCTGGTGGTCCCTCCCCATCGGCGCAGGCATCTTAATAGCCTCATATCTCTACTCATACTACATAACATACGGCCACCTTCGAGATATCCCCGCGCCCTTTCCCGCACAATTCTCAAACCTATGGCTTCTCTACGTCTGCAGACGCGGTGAGCGATATCGCGTCGTGGATGAGGTTCACAAGAAGTTCGGCCCTGTAGTTCGCATCCAGCCTAATCACACTTCCATCGCTGATGTCGATGCTATCGCGACTATTTATGGTCACGGCAATGGATTCTTGAAGTCGTGAGTACACGCCCTAACTGCCGGATAACCAGATCTAACGAGTCGCAGTGAGTTTTATGACGCGTTTGTCTCAATCCGACGGGGTCTCTTCAACACCCGTGATCGCGCGGAGCACACGCGAAAGCGCAAGCTTATCTCACACGTCTTCTCCGCCAAGTCCATCAGTCAGTTCGAACCGTACATCCACGCCAATCTCGAGCTTTTCGTCAAGCAGCTCGATAAGCTCGTCGCATCAGGTCAAACCACCGACAAGAACGGCAAGCGACAAGCGCTCATCGACTGTCTTCCGTGGTTCAATTATCTAGCGTTTGATGTCATCGGCGACCTTGCATTCGGGGTACCATTTGGCATGCTCGCCAACGGCGCTGACGTAGCAGAAGTCAGAGAAACACCTGATAGCGCACCGATCTACGCCTCTGCGATTGAGATTCTGAACAGAAGAGGTGAAGTCAGCGCGACGTTGGGATGTTTTCCGCAGTTGAAACCTTATGCTCAGTGGTTACCTGATCCGTTTTTCAGCAATGGCCTTAACGCTGTGAAAAACCTTGCTGGAATTGCGATCGCTCGTGTCAAGAATCGACTCGACAATCCCCCATCTATTGAACGTAAAGACCTTCTTGCGCGATTGATGGAGGGGAGAGACGAAAAGGGCGAGCCGCTGGGCCGTGAAGAATTGACGGCTGAGGCTTTGACGCAGCTCATTGCAGGTAGCGACACGACATCTAACTCGTCATGTGCTTTACTCTACCACGTCACGCGAACTCCAGGTGTTCTCGAAAAATTACAAGCTGAACTCGATGAAGCAATCCCATCCGAAGTATCAGTGCCCACATACGACATGGTCCGCGACTTGCCCTACCTGGCCAACGTGATCAACGAAACTCTTCGCTACCATTCAACATCCGGCATTGGCCTCCCACGTGAGATTCCTCCGAATTCCCCTGGTGTCACCATTAAGGGCCACTATTTCCCACCAGGCAGTGTTCTTAGCGTCCCGACATATACTTTACACCATTCCAAAGAGATCTGGGGCCCCGACGCGGATGACTTCAGACCAGAGCGCTGGGAAAACCCCACGGATATTCAGAAGACGGCGTTTAATCCGTTTAGTCACGGACCGAGGGCGTGCGTGGGCAGGAATGTGGCCGAGATGGAGATGAAGTTGATTGCGGCGACGTGGGCGAGGCGATATGTGCCTGAATTGAGGCAAGGGGTGATGGAGACGAGAGAGGGGTTTTTGAGGAAGCCTCTTGGCCTGGATATTGCTTTGAAGATGAGGGACTAGGTAGTTAGTCAAGAGACTATGAATGAAATAGCCAGGATGTAACATGAATTAGAGCAACGTCTTGCAGCAATACTCCGTAATCAGGAGGTGACATTCGTGGGTGAATATAATTTGAGAAACCGAAGCGTGAAGGTGATAGTACATACTCTATTGATTAATCTAATTCTATATCGCTTTAAGACAGTCCTTCGATATATTCTAACCCGCCCTTCTAAATAAATAAAACCACGATTACGGCATAGACAAAGAAGACTAAAAAGATATTTACTTCCCAATCGCCTGCAGCTGCTTCCTATACCAGATCTAGAAGTCATTAGTAACCTTTCTTCTCAACAGGATCAAGTTTTACTCACCATCTCAACACCAGTTCCAACACTCTTTGGTCCAAAACGCTTCAAAAACCAAGGTGTCTGGATCTTCTTTGCGTAAAGCTTAGCATCCTCATCCTTAACCTCCTTGTTGAAGATGATGTTTGCTGGTAGAGAAGGATTAACAATGGAAGGTCTTCCAATGCCGATGAGGTCACAAGCACCATCGCTCAAAGCTGCTTCCATACCCACCCGTGTGCGGAAACCTCCTGTCACCATCAATGGAACATTGGGAAGCTTGGCGCGCATTTCACGGGCGAATTCGAGAAAGAAGGATTCTCGTGCTGCTGTGCTAGCGGATACCTTCTCTCCTGTTCCTGTCATCATCTAATTGCAAATTGGATTAGTATAAGAGCTTGGAGTGATACAAGGGTCGACTTACGACTGGGTTTTCATAGCTTCCACCGCTGACTTCCAAAAAGTCTAGTCCAACCTCAGCGATGAGCGAAATTTGCTCCAAGCACTCTTGAAGCTCTTTGGGAGACTGGTGGTCCGCAGAGTTGAACTTGAGACCGACGCAGAAGTTTGCTGGTGTGGCGGCGCGAATGGCTTTGGCGACGTCGACGATGATCTTTGCTCTAGCTGCTGGTGATCCTCCGTACTGATCTGTGCGCTTGTTGCTCTTCTCTGATAGGAACTGAGACAAGAGATAACCATGCGCAGCGTGAATTTCGACTCCGTCAAAACCAGCTTCAGATGCAATTCTTGCTGTCTTTGCGAAGCGCTGAACGACGTCTTCAATCTCCTCGATGGACATCTCCTTTGGTGTACCAAAGACGACATTCGTGATGATTTTTGAAATAATGTCGTCGCCCATGTTCATCTGAACAGCACTGGGAGCAAGGTTCTTGGCCATGAACGATTTCTTGCCTGCTCCAAGTGGTGATTGTCGACCAGGATGGTTGATTTGCATGATCGTTGGTGTTCCATTTCGACGACAAATTCCAGTGAAGTTTTTGTACGCCTCCAGGACCTTTTCTTCTGGAAGATCAGAGCTGATAGCACAATCACCATGGCCACCAAGAAACTTGTCGTCGATCTGAACATTGCCAGTCAAGACCATGCCCCAGCCGCCTTCTGCCCAGGCATTGTATGTGCGTTCCATTTGCGCTGTTGTCGGGAGATTTTGAGGATCGGCCATTTCTTCGGCCAAGGCAGCCTTGACGAGACGGTTGGGCAGGGTGAGGCCACATGGTAGCTGGAGAGGCTTGGAGAGTAGTAAATCTGTCATTTTGTCGATAATGAATTAAGAAATCAATGAAATTGTTGATGCATTAGTTAAGAGCCTTCTGCCGCCGTTAAGTATAGGAAATCTGGTGATCCGCCGGGCCCTGAATCGAGGCCCGTGTCCGTCGACTATTGCCCAAAGGAGAAATATCTCCAGTGGACTCGGCTTGTTGTTGGTCCGCTGGGTCGTGCCATGGAGACATAGTTCATCCGATCGAAGATTCTGGGAAAATAAGGAGGAAAATGAGGCGGATTGGTCCGTTTTTCGCGGACCAAATATCACAGTCACGATTATAGTTGGAATTAAAGTTGTTTGTACGATACAGGGTGCGCACTGGTTTGCTGACGCTGACGGGGGCCAGCTCGGTACTGTACCTGCATGAAACTGAGTGACTAATCCCGATTGAACACTCTCCAGGGAAGAATTGTAGAAATGGGCAGAAGCTATACCCATAAAAATGTATATACAGATTGAACTTAATTTATGACTTTGGATATCTTGATAACAAATAGGTTCCAGGTGTTTATTTGCCTGCGGGTTGTACAAGGGCATCACTCGTTGGAAATGAAGTGACTTGGAGTTGGCGCTTTATATGATCGCTTATCCATATTGTGAGGACTTTAGTCAGAAATAGCAGCTGCAGTTGGGGCCTATGAATGGATGGACTAGTGGAGTAAGCAAGCCTCGGGAGGGGCTAAAGTTGCAGTGAAAGAAAAAAGGGATCGTGTTGTCAGCAGCTATTTTTCGCCGAATAGAGCATACCGAAGAGGATTCCACGAGCCTTGTTTTTCTATCTCGGGAGGCAAGTCGGTAAGCCGTTTTGATCAACCAAGCTGCTCAGCACGTGACGCCCGCTCGGCCAATCAGCGTGCTGCATTTCCCAACAGATCGAAACTCCCTACGTATTTGGGTTTTTTTTTTTTTTTTT
>JAAVUC010000482.1:12418-35193 GCA_014898925.1 Fusarium nelsonii
TTTCGCCTATAGAGGCCACCAAAGCTTGTGGTGGTGGTGGGCTCCTCAATACACGAAGGCATCACAAAAGGATAGTATAAGGAAGATATTCCGACCTGGAAAGTAACCGACTTACCTAGATAACATAGTTTGTTCACCTCGAGATATCAATATAAGCTTTAAGCATAAGGGATAAATCAAAGAAATACTAATAACTAAGTTGAATTATTATAATATTGCAGTCTTTTAAAGAACAGATGCCTTCCATATAGTAGATGATTGCATATAGTAGCCACAAGAGGTGGAAAGCATTACCCAGCCACGGAAGAACGTGTACTTCGGAGGTTCAAGTGATTTGAACATCTGATAGCATCTTGAGGATTGATATGAGCATTGTTGGGGACGTCGTATCAGGAGTCGAGTCACATGTCAAGGTGCCCGTCAACAACCTTAGAAATACACTGGTATTAAGACCTCAAAAAACAAGTCAAAAATCAATGACAAGCATGGCATTCAAGTTCGAGCACCAATGTCTTCGACATAATTCATAGGGTCTAAACCATATTCACTTTTCTGAACTCATCCCTTATCAACTCCTCTCGCTCTTACCGAGCTACAAAATGCCTCAAGAAAGTCCCCGTATCTGTGCTTACCTCCAGAATTATCTTGCCAGTCTTATTCACTCCTAGCCGTGGTTTCTGTGGCATTTGCCGTCCCTCGGTTCTCATTACATTCTTCCCTCCTCTGACCCCGGCCATGATCGCCTTTGAGGA
Organism: Fusarium nelsonii; assembly: GCA_014898925.1. Taxonomy (NCBI): domain Eukaryota; kingdom Fungi; phylum Ascomycota; class Sordariomycetes; order Hypocreales; family Nectriaceae; genus Fusarium; species Fusarium nelsonii. The sequence continues at coordinate 13,171 of JAAVUC010000482.1, forward strand.
TGATATCATCAACTAAGAAGCTGGCTCCCAAACATAACGCCAGAAGAGGTACAGTGATGGTGAAAATGACTCTGAAACCTTGCATGCGCGCGTTCAAGATGGCGCTCTTGTATGCTGTAGTGCTGAGGTCATTGACTGACCATGTGCCATCAAGAACACTATCACGAAGCCAGTCTGGAATGTTTTTGTTCTGCTGTAGAGTGCCCTCTAGAACAGCATAGTATACAGCTGTAGAGACCGCAATTCCTACAACACCACCTAATGAGCGGAACACATTGCGGGTTCCTGTTGCCACGGCGCAATCCTTATCGGCAGAATTGGCTTGTAGCGCTACAAGACCTGGATGCAAGTTAATTACCGTACTTAAAGACAAGGATAGCATGGCATGATGGAGTGAAAATGTCTGAATCACCTGGTTGATGCACCCAACCGATTCCTGCTCCTTCGACAACCAGGACTGCAATGTAGGTTGCAATGTGGGTATTCTGGTTAAAGAGAAGTTTGAGACCAGCACCTAGAGTCCAGATGGTAAATCCGGCTCGCAGAATAGGCATGTATCTAGAGAAGAATTAGTGTGCTCCTTCGTTAAATGCATCCTGAGCAGTACTAGCCTGGCGTATTTGGCCATTATAGGTCCTGAAGCAGCGCCAGCTATACCCTGAGCCAAGAGAAATGGCACGATCAGCGTAGCGCTTTTCAATGGCGTGAAGCCACGAACAGTTTGGTAGTACAGTGGAACGAAGTACTGCGTTGACTGCCAAGCGAAATCGTGGAAGAAACCAGTAAGGATGAGCACGGACGGGGACTTCTGTTTAAAGAGTCGTAGGGGAATGATGGGAATTCTTGCAAAGAAAGCTTCGATAAGAATGAACACAAGAAGCATAACGATGCCGATTGTAAGCATGGAGATGGTCTTGGCGTTCTGCCATGCCCACAGGCTTCCTCCCGAGTTGATGGACATCTATAGGTCTGATCAGAAAACTGTCATCGTTCATGTCATTTAGCAGACTCACCACAGTCAGTACAATACCAGTGATAGAAGCTCCAACACCCCACCAATCGATCTTCCGAGCCTTTTCCATGAAGCTCCCAGAGACAGGCTTGAGGGGTAAGAGCAGAATGAGCAGAATGAAGCAAACGGCTCCCATGATAGCTGGAACCCAAAAAGCCCATCTCCAACCATCCGTAGTCATTTGGATAAGCCCCGCAGCAACGAATGGACCTGACGCAGCTCCAGTACCAATAGCAAGACTAATGAACCCTTGATACTTTCCTCTTGATCTAAGACTGACCAGGTCGCTTACGATGATAGCTACGGAAGAACTAATCCCCCCACCACCAATACCACTGATGGTGCGACATACGTATAACCAGACTGGCGTACGAGCGAAACCGCACAAAATACCACCAACAACAATGCAACCCATCGAGAATAACAAGACGGGCTTCCGTCCGGTGATGTCTGAAATTCTGCCATATAGTGGTTGGAAAGAGAGCTGGCCTAGCAGGTATGATGTTCCGACCCAGGTTACCGTCGGACCAGCGTCAAGAGCTTCGGAAATCGTCGGTAAAGAGGTTGCGACAGAGTTCATGTCCAGATAGGATATCAGGTAGCAGAAACAGAGACAGAGATAGGCTAGTATGAGTCGAACAAATGGAAGGCGTTGAGATTGGTCTTCCATTTCGGCCTGGCTGGGGTCTTGTTCGAGGTTTGGCCGAATCGGTTGTTCCAAAGACTGATTGTTCTGACCCTTCTTTTCATCGTAGCCATCGAATTCAACAGGAGACTGATGCGGCTCAAGTTTGATGGTATTCATGTTGTTATTCGAGGCGCGGGAATTTAAGCTTCTGTAAAGATGTGAGTTAGAAGACGAGATATGATCTGATGATATTGGATGTCAAGCGCGCCTTTTTAAGGAACAGGATACCATGAGAGAAGCCTTGGTATTTCCGAATCCAAGTTATCTCACTGGTCTACGGAAACCACGGCATTCAGATTGCTGGGGTATCGAATCAGCAAGGCTGGAAAATTAATTCTGCGATGCCAAGCATCATGATCCTCAAACCCCTCACTAAGCATATCTTGGATGAATGGTGTGGAACGAAGCATAATCTGCTTGTGATGCTCTGGTTTGAGATCTTTCGAGGAAAATTACCTACGTCTTATATCTAGGTCATTTCACAATTATATTAGAGATGACGCGTAGTATTAGAGCCAATAAATACTATTACGATGTGTCTTGGCGAAGCTTTTAAAATTCATAGTTTATGATCAAATAGACTAATGTAGAATGAAAATATTGATGCACAATATTTCCTTGCTTGCCTACTGTCCTAAGCAGTCGCTGCTTTAACCTTAGCAGACCATAAGCAGGCAACGAGTTTACATCTCTAATAGCATCGAACAGAACAAAAGCATAAGAGAAGGTTGGAATAAGTTTCAATACACTGCTTATTGCTGCAATTATATGCAGGTCAAACAAGGCAGCCTAATGTTGTAACTAATGTTAATAAAGTGGCATATGCCAATAGGGCGTGACTAATACCTGCAGTATAGTTAAGCCTTACCCATGTGGAACGAATGAATGCTGGGGTGGCTTGCAGCGGCCGACAATACTGAGAAGTAGTGCTGCGGCAAGGCAGTCAGAAAATAACTTGGCGGCCTCATGGCAATAAGGCTCACATTCTGGTAGTGATGAAGGATGCTGAGCGCTTATGCGGAAGTTCCAAAGCAGTGCATAGAACGATCTTGGGATAAGGCTTTGCTGTCAGATCACATCAAGGCCCATGTGTCACGTAACTGCACTTCTGAATTGGTATAAGTTGCATGTATTATATTGCGCAGATGTGACAACGCTTGCATAAACAATACAGCCTTAGGCATCTATACCGAAGCTTGCTCAGCCTGATTTGCTTCTTGGTATATATGTAGACACCCATGCACGGCTGTTGTTCGCCCAATTTCAATTTATTCATCTACGATACCTGGCCTCATTCTTAGTCGCCAACCAACTTTGGTACGGCAGATATGCCATCATTTGGCAGGCTTCAAGCTGCGCTAGCTTCTGCGACAAATGAGTTGACGCTTGCAGCAGCGAACATTAATTTCGATTTCACGCTGGTCAGGTGCGAAGCGCCTAAAGAGTTTGAGCCACTGGGAAGCGCTCTATCCCAAACACGAAAGGAAAATGCAGAAGGCGGAACAGCGCATGTAACTGCTCGCAGACTTGGTGTGCTTTTTGAGGGCATACTTCCATCGACACCTACTCTCGTCAAATCATACGGTACTAGAGTCTCCGAGATCGCTCAAGCCGCCCAACAGGAAAGCCCACCTGAAATATCGGAGAGCATATTTGCAGCCCATGTGGGCGCAGATGGTACTTCTATCTGGGCTGCAGCAACATCGTCTCCAACGGCATTGCATGTCCAGCTTCTGGCATGCATGCTGGCTCGGCTATGGTCGGCTTCCGAGGCGACCTCAATATGGGTTGAGCTTATCAAGGAAAGGAGGAAACAAATTGAAGGGTTGTGGAACGATGAAGAGCCTCTTCGATTTGCCACTGTCGCTGCGGCAGCTCAGTCAGACATATCTCGTGCTAGTCTGGCTGAGTGGGATGCGAGTGTTCGCTCTTGGCTCCGAACGGCAGACCGGCTCAATCAACAATCGCAAGATAAGCTGATGGCTATTCTTGACAAAGTCAACTTGCCTATCAGCCATGATACAGTGTACTCGAGTGTCATGGCAGCTTGGAAATCGGCCGTAGAGACTATGGAAAGACTCGTCAAGGGAATGCCCCAGGCAGTCAATGAAGGCTCATCTCTCATCGCCCTTAGTGCCTGGCATTTGTATCCTGATATTACGGTTGGGGAATCAGATACGCTGCCTCTCCAGTTCTCGGATCCGCTTGTCCAGTCTGGTGGGTTTCTCACCATAGGACTCGCCCGTCCACACGATGGGAAAGCTCGTGGCGTTTTTTGGTCCCTGTCGCTAGCTCATTTGAATTTTTATGGGCGTCCAGTCTCCAGAAGGGCCAGATTTGACTCCGATTCTCGCAAGATATCATTCGACCAGTTCACCAAGGCGGTGTACGGTGCTCTCCTAGGCCACTGGAATCGCACAGGACCATTAGCAGAACATCCTTCTCGTGTCTTTGTTGCCATGAGAAAGACACTAGAACGTCAGGTCTCTCATGGCCGGCCTGACAAGATAGTTACCCGGCGTTGTCAAGAAGAGTTACGAAACACTTCTTCCGCTGTCAATATCCTCTCGAAAGCAGCAACCGCTTACTTAGACGCACAACCTTTCCCTGACGATACTATCCACAAGCTATTATCTCTGGGCAGTAGACGTGCGTCTAAGTTCATACCATCCACAGGATTGAGGTCATTCCTTGGACTTGGCGATGTTGGAGAGCTTTTGAGTAAACTCAAAGGTCCTATCGAAAGGGTGGCTCTACTTCGTCGGATTGCTTGCTCCAGCAATTATGATCCTGATGCATATATCATTCGATACTTCGATTTAGATAACGCGCAATTTATTTCAGACGAAGAGGCTCGATACTGTGGGTTCGCCAGTGCGCAAGCCCGCCGCAGCCCAGACGGCCTTACGTCAACACATAGCCAATGGGTCCCTAGATCATTCATCAACAAATATAAATACCCGGAAGAAAGAGTTATTGAAATGAGTGCTTCCGCCTCTTTGGAACTGGCTTTAGCCTCCAGAAGCATCCTGATGAGAGCTACAGGCCTGGCTGGAGAGGAGGTTACGCAAGAGTTCCATTTTTCGTGTGGAGTGGAGCATAGTGCCGCCCTTTACATTCAGCAATCCCCAGATGCGCGTACAAGAGCTCGCCCAAAAATGAGACCATTAAGTGTAGGAGACATAGAATGGTGCTTAGATTCCGACCTATTTGACCCAGACAAGTTGCTTGATATTCTCTATGCACGCCCGGCACCTTCAAGCCTGACCCTGAAAGCGCTGACTCTAGCTCATGAGGTTTATCGGACGCTTCCAGAAGCGACCATATCTACTCGTGCTTTGGAGTCACCCTTATATAACGCCAAGTGGGCCAAGTCCCTCATAAACACAAGGCAACTCGATTTTCTGCCCAGCTATTTCCATTCTCAGCCACTTACACCGGCACTTAGCAATTCACTATCATGTGTGGCATATTTAGAAGGTGACTTTGACCTGGAACCGGGAAGTTTAGAGCGAGTTTTCGCTCTTGCTTTTGAAGAAAGCATATACTTCTCCATGAAGGCACGGTTATAACCAGACACCAATGATGTGCTGTGCTAACACCTTGTATCAGCTCACTTGCGACCCCTGGGACTCTCCCGGAGCACATGAACTCAAGAGATTTACGGGTAACGTTGGACGATCTGGACTAACGCTTCTAGTTCCACCCAAAACATCGATGGTCATGGAGCGTGAGGAAACATCTTGGCGTTTGATGTCATCTTCAGAGTTTGATGGAAGGTCCGAGAATTACTTTACCAAAACATCCATGCACCTATCCTTCACTGAGTACTATGTTCCACTAGTTCAGTCCGGTGATGTGCAGGAGCAGGACAGTCAAGTTTTCATGCTGGAATCTGTTATCTCTGTGTACGACGCGGGACGCTGGATTGGAGACGTTGATGTATTGAAATGCCTCACCGGCCATTTCCTTTCTTACATTTCAGACAGTGGGTGCCATGGAAACCATGGAAACCTCGTAAGTCGCAAGTTCACAGGTGTTTCGTCTCTAGAAACATGGGACGATGTTCTGGATCCGCCTCCTGGCGGCTGCGTTATCAGAGCTCACGGCTCTTGGCTAGCGCGGTTGGCAATTGTAACGATCTTTATCGAGGCTCGAGGAGAACTAGGTGACGCAGGTATTGCGGTTATCTCAAGTAACACTTGCTGGCAATGTTCTGGGCTTTGGCAACTCTCTTCGTCGAGTCAGTTTGGTAGCGGAGGGAATAATCTACCAACAACATCGACCCTTAGTAACAATCAAGTTGTAGTATTTTAAGATTATTTTCTCAAGTACAAGAAGCCCACATAGCTATATAGCAAATATACCAATGATCCAACTTCCATTCCCGCAGTCATTGACATCGAACACCCGGCAAGTGGTGGGCCAAAAATGCAGTGTTCTGTCAAGCTACAGACCTATAATCCGAGGATTGCTGATCATGTCAGTTTTGGGGACGTGCCGACACCAATCTTCAGGCTTATAACTCCACATATGCGTTGAATTTGGCTAAGTGTCAAGGACGGTCCATGGCGGACACGATGACTGCAAGGCTGCTAGTGCTGACGTGGAAGGTCAGAAGGTGTCAAACTAGAACGGTTCTGAACCGAGGTTCTGTGACTGAGATACGGCTCGACCCCTTCAAGATTTGTTGAACTTAACAATACCCTTGACATGTATACGAAGGGCTGTTCTAATCTATGGACTAGGTAGTTCAAGCCAACTCGTTGGCGCCGCAGCACCAGCCGATGAGAAGTTGACGCCAAAGTTGCTATTTAAAGTGTATTTGTTGACACGAAAGAGATGATGTACGATGGCGTTAAATCTATTTTGCAATATAAGTAAGGCTGATAGTGTGTTAAGATTGTAGTGCAAGTGATATGTGCACTGGCGAGGAGCGGTGGCTTCATCATTGCCTCTGCGTCAGATGCGCACCAACAACGCCATAGCCGGACCCTAGAACTTCATTCACATTCCAGACAACTCAAATATTCTCGATATTAGGGGTCCTTTGAGGTCTTTCAATCGGATCGGGAAAAGTACGCTTCCCCACCTGATCGCCAGGAACAAAGCTATTGTCTCATTCTATCGCCACTAGCCTTAACTCCATCGCCGCAAATGGCATCACCCACAGCCTCTTTTTCTACCAACAGCTTCGCTTGAGGTTCATCTGTTCTACAGGTCCATATCTTTCCAGAGCCGTGGCTTCGGCCCACGCGTCCTGTAATGTACCGACGCTTTGTTGGAATGATGTCGACTCATTCCAGGTTCTTGGCCGATATACCTGAAAGGTCAACGGCGCGTCGGCATCTCCATCCAGGGACCCAGCAAACAGTAAGGTTGAATAGGCCAAGACATTTGTGGTAAACCTACAATGGCCGATGGAAAGCCTAGACCACAGGAACGTTTAGGTGGCGGATGGAGGCTTTGAAGGTATATAGACTCGACCTTCTGGTCGCGACACGATCCTGGAGGAGTGATCTTGAGTTTCCTTCCGTTCATTTTATTCATTCATTTGCTTCTGCACGCACTTCGTCACAATGAAGTTGCTCACACTCATTATCTCAACCTTGGCTAGCCAAGTGTCTGGCCTGGCGTCTACTGACACCATTACCTGGGGAGGTGATAACTCCCGAACAGGATACCAGACGTGAGTTCACACTGAAACACAAATGTACCGCCATTTGAGTGCTAACTGTGATGTCATAGTAACCACAACATGGACCCTGCTATAGTAGGGAGCCCTCAATTCGATATAGTGTTTAAAACGGCCCTGCCAGGCAACTACATTGGCGCCGCCGAACAAATATACTCACAACCACTCGTTTACACTCCTTCAAACGACACAAAGCAATATGCCTTCCTAGCTACGACGCAAAATAACATCTACAAACTCGACGCGAAAACAGGTGTAATTCTCACTTCTCGCAACATTGGCATTCCTTTCCTTACTGCTGACTTGGATGGCTGTGTCGATGTCAACCCGACCGTAGGCGTCACTGCCACAGGTGTCATCGATCCCGACACTGATACTTGGTACCTCACCTCCAAGACCTACGTCGACCAGAACTACGGCCCGAAACCACAGGGCAGACCAGCAGGACGATACAAGATTCACGCTATCAACGTCAACGACCTCTCGGAACAGCCCAACTTCCCTGTTGATCTCGAGGGTACTCTCGCACGCAACAACCCTACTCGCATGTTCACCGGCGGCATTCACCACCAAAGACCAGGTCTCCTTCACACTGGACAATATGTCTACGCTGGATTCGCGTCGCATTGCGTGCAGTACAACTTCACCGGCTGGATCATGGGCTGGGATAAGACCAGCGGCAAGATCGTCGAGCGTTGGGCCTCGGAAGGTATGGGCGTCAGTAACAATATTTCCGGAGCAGGCATCTGGCAATCTGGAGGTGGTCTTGCGTCTGACGATGCGGGATCCATGTTTTTCGCTACTGGAAATGGATACGCTTCGCAACTGTCGACTATCCCTGTTAACGGATTCACTCCTCCTACCGCTATGGAGCAAGCAGCTGTTCATATGTCCATTAATGACGACGGCACACTCTCGGTAGTTGACTTCTTCATGCCATTTGAGAAGCAAGAGCTCGATGGCGCAGACAAGGATCTGGGAACGAGTCCTCTGGAAATCTTGCCCAGTCAGTTCTCTTGCGGTAATATCCAGAGAATGGGGATCGTCACTGGAAAGTCTGGAAAGACATACTGGCTCAATCTTGATGACCTGGGTGGTTACCGCAACGGACCCAACAATAAGGACCGAGTCATTCAGACATTTCAGAATGAGAACTCCGTCTACGCGGGTGCTGGTGTGTATCCTCTCGAAGGCGGTTACATTTACATTAACGGTACGTTCATCCCACATAACAACAATACCTCATAACCTAACCTTACTAGTGATCCAATATCCCACCCACGTCTTCAAGTTCTCCTGCCTCAATGGTGTTCCTTACTTCACCAAAGTCGCCGACAGCCCTACCAACAACGCCTACATCCTAGGCGTTAGCCACGGAACCACCACGTCTCTCAACGGCCAGCCAGGCACAGGGCTTCTTTGGGTGTCTGACGTCCAAAACACCAACTTCAAAATCTACGACGCCATTCCTCAGAACGGCTATCTCAACGTTATCCGAAACTTCACTATTGTCGGCATTACAAAGTTCAGCAGGCCTGTCTTCGGAGATGGAATGGCGTACATTGGTACTACTGTGGGCTACTTCTATGGTCTTGGCTCAACCAACAAGTCACCTCTGAACTGCACTGCTTCAGTGGACTTTGGAACCGCTAGCTACCAAAACACTACCAGTCCTCAGACCATCAATTGCACCGCGTTGTTCAGTCTTTCTGTTACGAACATCAGTCTCGCTGCAGCGACAAACTACAACATCACTCAGACTCCCAGTTTGCCGCTGTCGATGTCCGCGGGTGATACGTTCCAGTTCTCGGCGCAATTCTCTCCTCAGAGTGTCGGACGCCTGGGCGGAACCGTTAACATCCAGACTTCGGGTGTCTCAGATGCGTCATACAGTAAGACTACCAAGGTCAGATTCACGGGTGTTGGCACAAGCTCGAATGCTCTACTAGACATCAGTCCCAAGTCTATTGTTTTCACAGGCCTTGTCACCGGCTCAGTAGCTTATACCCAACCCATTCTGATCGGAAATGATGGTACGAGTAATCTCACTGTCTCTGCAGTCCTGTACTCAAAGACTTCGTCATTCGGTCCGTTCACTACCTGGACTGGTACCGGTAATCTCACGGTTGGCAAGTTCACACTCTCTGGCATCCCTAACTCTATCAGTGGAGGTGGCGATAGTGTTATCGTCGTCACGCCTGACACTTCTGCCTCTGGCAACTTCACAGCTTGGGTCAAGTTCGCCACCACTGGCGGCAATACTACTGTCTCGTTGTCGGCAGCAACAGGTGACCCTCCAACTGCTCTTCTTGAGTTCCAAACTCCAGACGGAAGCGGTTGGGTCAAGTATGACCCTAATACTCCCTTCACCTTTGGTAACGTCACAGAGAACACTTCCAAATCTCTGCTCTTCCGAATCAGCAACACTGCTGCACCTGGCGGTGTCAAGCTTGGTCTCACTGTCTCGAAGTCTCCTTTCGGTGTTCCTGGCATCGTCCGATCAGTCAATCAGGTTGATCTCGCCGAGGGTACCCTGATTGCTCCAGGAAAGAGTCAAACAGCGACTCTTACCTGCAACGTACCCAAGAGCCAATGGAACGTCCCGTCTTACAACGGTACCGCACAGTGGACTATCAATACAAACGACCCAACATGGAGTTTCGAGAAGCGCACCGTTCAATTCTTCTGTAACGCCGTCGCTGAACAAGCTGGCCCTCTTCTATCCAACGGACAAGGTCAATACCAGTACGTCGGGTGCTTCAAAGAGAACAATCCCGGCCGCCAACTGTCCAACCTTCTATACGCCAATAGTTCCAACACGAACGAGATGTGCATTGATATCTGTGCCGAAGAAGGTCTCACCTTCTGTGGCACACAATACCACGAAGAATGTTGGGCCGGAAACAAGATTCCCAACCAAAAGGTCGACGACGCAAACTGCAATTTTAACTGTGCGGGAAGCCTTAGTCAATATTGCGGTGGCAACGGTGTAGACGGAAGTGGTGCCTACATCAGTCTCTTCGCTGACATGCTTCAGTGGAATGGCAATCTTAATGATTCAACTACTAGTTCTGCTCCTCAGGGTCCATTCGTGAACCCTGGCGTTGATGGATATACTAGCATTGGTTGCTACACTGAGGCAACCTCGGGTAGAGCATTGCCTAATGGCCGAAGCGTGAGATCACCGACCGTTGCGGAGTGTGTTGAAGCTTGCAGCAATGAGAACTTTATCTACGCTGGAGTAGAGTATGGTGGAGAGGTAAGCGTCCGACGTATAAGGGGTTTATTGACGTTACTAACGAAGGACAGTGCTACTGTGGTAATAGCTTTACAGATGGTTCGGTGCCTGCACCCATCGCAGATTGCGGCATGACTTGCAATGGTTTGCATCTCGTCAAAAATGTATGGGGCTTGACTAACGTATTTGTAGGCAACTCTAGCGAGTATTGTGGTGGTCCCAACCGTCTCAACGTGTACGAGCTCAATTCGGCTTATAGCGCTACTCTGTCAGCGTCGTTGTCTACCTCTTTCATGGGTACCAGCACCTCCTCTTCAACTTCAACATCATCCAGCGCTTCGCCTGTGCTTTCAACCTCGACTTTGACATCCAGCAGCGCTTCAACTACCAGTAGCTCAAGCTCAGCCAGCACCACAACGAGCACTTCCTCTTCAGTTTCTGCCTCAAGCAGCGTCTCAACAAGCTCTTCTCAAAGCACCACGAGCAGCACAGCCAATGTTACTGGTAACGTTGCTGGTGGTGCAAACAGTGCTTCGACTTCTTCTACTGCAAGTACTTCGACGTCTATCTCTAGTAGCTCCACAGCGAGTAGCAGTGTGGCCAGTAGCTCAATTTCAGGAAGCACCGTCACCTTTCAATACACGACTTCGACAACTTCGAGCTCTGTTGCCACAACATCGTCTACTACCACGTCTAGTGTATCAGCCTCTAGCTTGAGTACTTCATCAACATGGACGACCTTCTCTACTGCCTCGTCTGCCAGCAGTCGTTCCACCGCATCGACCACATCTTCAACTACCTTAGTGGCAGCTCCTTCTAGCACAGCTTCTCCGAGCACGTTATCATCTGGTACGAGTTTTTCTGTGACTAGCCGCTCCTCGTCTGTTGGCTCATCCGTCGTTGCTCCTCCGTTAACTCAGGTCGGAGGCGGCCCAGCTCCTCCATCTGCTGGTTCATCTGTAATTGCGCCTCCAGCGAGCTCTCAGTTGGGAGGCACGCCAGCCCCTCCCTCATCCGGCACGTCATTGGTTCTGCCTCCAGTAAACACTCAGGTAGTAGGTGCACCAGGTCTCTCATCTGTTTCCATGTCGACTAGCACTTCTCGTGCTACATCCACCACATCAACTAGCACATCTTCAACCTCGACAACGTCAACCACAACGTCTCGTGCCACAACAACAAGCACTACCAGCTCAACCACTTCCAGCAGCACAACAAGTTCGAAGATCACATCCTCCGCTAAGCCTGCAATTACAAGTCCTTCAATCTCTGACACAGTTGGAACATGGTCTTTCCAGGGCTGCTGGACCGAACCTTTCCTCGTAAAGGCGCTCAGCTCCAAGACCACATCCAGCAATGACATGACTCTGGAGTTGTGCGCCTCATTTTGCACAGGCTACACCTACTTCGGTGCCGAAAATGGTCGTGAGTGCTATTGCGGCAATAATCTTAACTTTGGAAGCTACCAGTCCCTCAACCAGAAGGATTGTTCTGCTACCTGCGCCGGCGATAAGACTGAATACTGTGGTGGAACGCAAAGGCTACAGCTTTACAAAGCTGGCAAGGCCACGCCCGCTGTAGATCAGGGAAACAAGAACTTCACAAGCTACTCCTGCGCCGCTGAGCCATTGATGGGTCGATTGCTTCCTGACCTTGTTTCTACAGACTTCTCGTCTATGACTGTCGACAAGTGTCTCCAGAAATGTTGGAGTTACAAGTACGCTGGTGTCGAGAACGGTTCACAGTGCTGGTGTGGCAACACGATTAACTGGCAGGGTTTCTTCTCACAGGGAAGGAATGTTTCCATGTCGGATTGCAATATCAACTGTCCTGGAGATAATCTTACTTTCTGTGGTGGATTGTCAAAAATTAATTTGTACATTAATAACTCTACGGCGATGGCGTTTTTGAACAAGCATAGGAGACGACATGCGAAGGGTCTTTTGAGGTAAATGGGAGAATTATGTTAATAGCAGGGGCAGTTGTATAGTTGGAGTTTTTTTTATTAATATAGATCTTGTCATTCGTTTAAAGTACCAGGTCCAGAGGGAGACTATCGAAGAGAAATGTACACAGTGGCAGGGACTGTTACTAGTTTTGGAAACCCATATTGCATTCAATGGTTTTGATTTGTCTAAAGCCGGTAATTTCTCGTCACCGGTTAGTATACCTGAGCAGAACTCAATATTTTCTACTATTCCAATTTAGTTCCTTTCTTCCAGACAATTAATACTTGTCAACCCTAGTTTTAATAATCAAGATAGATGGAATACGGCTGTCTTATAATGAGCAGCTTAATCTTTTTTTACTTTGGCCTTAGAAAAGGCCACTCCCACTTCCCTTGCAGTTTCTTGAGTCATAACCAGGACCGAAGCTACTGAGCACACAGAGCCAAAAAAGGATATCATAGAGCTCCATCCGGAATTGCAGAGTGTATAGGTTATGACCGACGTAGTTGCGAAAATGAGTCCCAGTCCAAAGAACAGCCACATGTAGCTATAAGCTGGGGAAAACCAAGATCGCCGCAGCAGAGGTATAACCATGACAAGATTTCCCAGGACACCCATGATGTTGCTTTGTATAAGGTACCAGTAATCTGCGTCGCTGGTGCTTCCATGTTGATGGCCCTTCATCGAGACGGAGAATCCTTTGTAGCCAGGAATCATAGCAATGATTAGAAATATCAATACCAAGGCGATCAGGGTTGCCGTTTCCTGCAAGATAAGTCAGTATCCCACTTAGAGGAAGATATCATACCGTTGGACATACTGTAGATCTATTTCCATCTCCGTCCAGTCGTTGGGTGAGGTGCTCGTCGCCGATCTTGTGCAAGCCGTACGAAAAGCAGTTACAGTCATATTCCTCACCGCATTGCAGCGTTTTACCCGAGGAAAAGCTCTCTAGCACCACGATCCGAGCCTCGATCCCGTCAGTGATTGATTTTATATCCGCCCCATGTTTGTCGCTCAGCGCTTTGAGGTGTCGTATCTGATGTCGTAAAGTGTGCTCCACGCTTTGTAAAACACGACTAACAGCTTCGCCACTAAATGACTTTGTCTGCTGTTGCCATCTTCTGAATAAATAAAGCATGTGCTTCCAATAATGAACCTCGAGGGCATCCTGCAGGTAGCGCCACGTCTCTTCTTCAGACTGATGCCTGATTGCGAAATGAGGGATTTCGTCTGACCCTTTCCACGATTTGCAAACCTCTTCACAAAATTGACCCAGATCTCCTAGGTATACATGCGTTGGCTTATCCGACCGAGATTGGCTCTGGCCCCGGCTATCTGTAATGGCTTTTCGTACATGAGCAAGCTGCTCACTGACAAAATCGTGCCCAAAGAATGGGACCACTTCTTTGAAGTATTCTGCGAAGCCGGTATCTAAGAACTCGCATTGCGTGGCAATGTGTCGAAGCACTTGTTTGATCTTTGCATCTTCTACTACCGCGTACGGGGAGTAGAGATCGATGCAGTTGGTTGATTGAAATGGCTAGACAAATGTCAGACGGGTTATATATAGGTTCTGAAGATAGCACCTACACTTCTACCGTCTTGGAATTTTTTCTTGGAACGTAGAGTCTCAATCTCAGTCTTGGTGAATTCCTTAATGTTGTCCCTAAGGCTCGAGAATAAAGACTGATGAAAAGATTGAACAGTATCAACGCCGCCATCGATGTTGCCATTAAAGAACGTGGGGCCATGAAAGAATGTGCTGATGAGCGAAGGCCCTTGACCCTGTTGAGCGTTGTGTTTAGTTTTTCCTTGCGCGTCCAGGACTTCTATGAGGAAACTGCTTTTATCTATATTATAGAGGAACTCGTGCATAGGGGAGCGGCGAAAACGTGGTATCTGTTGTGGTCTTTCGCGACTGTCTGCATTGGAGGGCATGATTGTTTCAATTTCCTCTTCTGACCCGTCCATTATTACCACAAAAGAAGATAGAGCCGCTTGGGAGCAATATGAGATTCGGGTTAATTAAATGACGATGTGATGCTATGTCAAAAATATGTCAGAGCTCATGGATAAGGCTGGCCCTACGAATAGCAGCAGCTGGACTTTCTTGGGATATTGGAGAAGTTATAACCATTTAACAAAGGTTGTTCCAATCTGGTCATGCACTTCCAAGCGACCCCAGGCCATAGCTGGCTGCCTCTTGGCCGCCGATTAGGTATTTGGGGGTTAAAATCTTGAACCAATTGCGATTGTGTTGCAGTGCCACGCTTACGCCTCAACAAGGCACAATTCGAGGCATGAACACGAATCTTCTCGCCCCTCCGGATCGCAAAGGGCGGAGCAATTCAAAAATCAGTAAACGTGAACGCCTTTTTCCTACTTTCACCACTCAGCCTAGTCTGCCTGTTCATGATACGTATCGCTTCGCCATATCGAGTATTGTACTTCAGCTGTTCATCCCACTAGCCACTAGACGATCTTTGCCGGGGCGAGCCGCTCTAGGCGCAAAGGATCGGATTTAAGTGGATGAACAGCACGGGTTGGCTGCTTATCTTGACTTTTGTGTTTGGTCCTGTCATAGTTGCCAGATGTCAAATGACACATGCTTTGTAATCGAGCTCCCTTAGTCTTGTGCGACTCACTGTCCTGCCTTACTCAGCGCTCAATTCAAGATGCAGTTGATAGCTTCCGAGGGTCACGCGGCATGTTTCAAAGATGAGCCTGTTAGTTATCCATGGGGGTTGAAAATCTACAGCCGCTTTCATTTCCATTGATGCCTGGTGCGGTCGCTCAGCCAACAATCGTCTTTCGACAGATCATAATGTGACTACTGTTTTCTTAAGCCAAGAGAAAGGAGATACATGAACAAGAAATCTACCCCACGAAAGAATCTCCATCATGTCGACTACTTTTCGTCATGTTTGATGTTGGGTATACATGGCGTGGTTTTTCTGCTGACGTGCCGTATGCTGCTTCTATGCCCCGCCTATTATCCTTTCCCATATCTTACTTTTCTCGCAATCGGGTACGCTTCCGTTCTTCTAGTGAGGCTAGCATACCTTTCTATATAAATGTGTGTCTATTTAGCCATTGATAGGGATACTTATCGGGGCGATGGTGGAAATACTATCATTGGTATGGTCACTTCCAAATTTTCGGGCTACCAATATCCGCGTACAGTGAACAAACGAAAGGGCTACTGCGGTAGCGAGCTTGAACCACTTCTCTATCTGTCGGCGCTGACAATTGTGATATTGCCTGCCCTGATAATGCTGATATGAGCTGTGGTGGCGTCGCTGCTGGTTCTCGTGCCATGCGACGACAGATTAACCTCAATGTTTTTGTCTCTATCGATATCTCTGACAGTGTAAGCCTAATCTCACTATTATGTACCAGTTGAATAATTGTTGAAAGTTCAAAGTTATACTAATGTTCTCAGCAATGTGAGGAGTCCAAGACATGTTTTGCTGTCTTGTTACTGAATATTCAAGGCGTCACTCTACTGTAAGAAAGCCCTGGACGAATTTATCCCCCTTGTGAAGGGTCCTAAGTCCTTCCCTTTTCCCGTCAATCTTAAGATCATAAAGACCTGTTGCTTTTGACAATACGACATAAACCTGACCCTTTGCAAAAGCTTTCGAAAGGCCCATGATTGCACAGTCCAGAGTCATACCCTGGCTCTTGTGGACGCTCGTCGCCCAACCAGTTACGACAGGAACTTCAACTCGATGCTTTTCTGAACCATTCCGAATCCATGCCATGAGATTGTCTACCTGAAGGAACTAGGAGAAGCAGAGTTCGAGTTGCTCGGCCTCTAGTGCTGCCTTCACACCTCCTAGCTTCTCAATCCTTTTCAAATGTCCATAATAGAACGGATACTCCTTTTCCAAATCAATATCCACCTCGTGAGCCCAACGTGCAAAGACATAGACATTAAAGTCCACGACGGTCAGGCCGCTCCCAACAGCAAACTGAGAATCTTGATAAGCGTTGTCGATCCTCTTAAACGACTCCTCTATGACCGTCTTTCCTTTGGCTCGAATTCTTTCATAAGCCGAAGTGTCATCACTGAACCGCACTGGTCGTAGCCAAGCACCATATCCAAGACCGTGCAGCGTGCCTGATAGAAAGACAAGCCATTCCAGTACCTTGGCATTCTGAAATGCTGTAACGCCCAGAAGTTTCTCTTTTGGTATCAAGGAGGATATGTAGCTTAGAATAGCCGGCATCTCGGTGATTGTCTCGTCATCGACAGTCAAGGCTGGGACATAACCTCTTGGGTGAATAGCGCGGTAGACAGCGTTGGTGAAGCTCCCATCCGCAGCTTCATATCCATCCGGTCCTGGTTTGAGGCGTATTGCGTCGAACGGGATATTGTAATGGCGGAAGATAGCATGAGGAACAAGTGAGCAGGAGCCGTTCGTCCTGTAGAGTGTGAGTTTTGGCATATTGGCAGTAGAACCCATGATTCTTGACGATGAAAGCTGGAAATGGCCTTTTTGTATTTTGAAGTTTAACATTTTAAAACGAAGCCTTTTATATTTTATTGTCGCTGTGTAAAGTCCTGTGGTACAGTCCCTTGCCCGCCAACGTCATAGCAGCGCCCTTCGGGCTGCTGCCAAGTCAAGCTGACAAATACCAATCCTGAAGGATCTTGGTATGGCTTTTTCTGCATTAGCGAGTACAGTTTGAGCTATTTTGTAGTTGAAACACCTGTTGATGACATCGTGGCCATCACAATAGGACCTGCCCGATAAGGCAATGTCAGAAGAACAGTTCAACAGTTCAGCTTCTGGAAGAGCTTATGCTAGCAATTCCTTGCTGTCTAAACTTTCGAATCTGATTAATGGACTCTACCAGGCTCTTCGGTAGGTTCCACAATGACAGATTTGAACGAAAGCACAATGGTAGACTGAAAGGCTAAGCATAACTAGCTTCTAAAGTATCCAATATTTCTATTTTAACTATTCAGTAACTAGTATATTTCCAATGCTCTCTACTGAATTTGAGCCCTGAAAAGCTCCTTAACCTGCTCCTCACTGACACCCTTAATACCCAGCAGCTCATTATCAAGCTTCTCAAACTTGGGAACACTCTGCGCATCAAAGATGGCTCGGAACAGGTACGGGGCCAGTGTAGACCAGTCAAAGATACCCTTAGCGACGTTGGCATCAGACTGAGCAGTAACATCATCAAGCTTGGCATGCTTGACCTTCCACTCCTTTCCAGGGCTAACTTCCTTAGCAAGCTCAAGCATCTTCTTTTGCGTAAGAACTGTGTCCTGAATATAAACAACGCGGTCCTGCGTCTCCTCGGGATGTGTCAAAACACCAACTACAGCATCGCCAACACTGGCAAGAGTGGTAGTACTAAACTCAACGTCGCCTTCGTCCCAGATAGTCAACTCAGGCTGGGTAAAGTCGAAGAAGAAGTTGTGCTTGATACCCCAGTCAAGGAAAATGCCGTTGTACACAAAGGTATAGCTGATCTTGCCTTGGTTCGCAAGCTCGATGAGTTTATCCTCGATAGCAACCTTTGTTCCGAACACAGGGAGTTTCCTCACGCTGGGGACAACAAGGTTGGATCCAAACTCAGAGGGAATGAAACGCTTGACACCTGCAGCGACGGCGGCGTCGATGAGGAGGTTTTGACTAGGAATGACGAGACTGCCAACTGTTGAGACGACAGCGTCTTGGCCTTGGAGGGCTGAGGTGAGAGATTCAAGGGAGTCGTAGTCGACTTGGATGACTTTTGTGCCGGAGGGGAAAGTGCTCTTTGACTCGGCGCGGGTGAGGACTGTGAGGTTGAATTTGGCGGAGGTGACGAGGGCGTTGAAGACGGCTGAGCCGAGGTCACCTGCGGCACCTGCGATGGCGATGTTCTTGAGGGCAGACATTTTTATTGATTGTTGGTTGGATATTGGAGTGAATGGTTGAAATATTCAAAGGTTGCTATATTTGTTGATAGTTGTTGATGATTGATTGAATGGTTGAGTATTTGATGTGTTGGGTTATCTTGAGGGCGAGAGATAGTTGTTTATATAGTTTCAATTGGCAGGTCATTAAAGTAATGATGTGCTTCCGTGGAAGTATTTAGTCATTCCTGGTCCGAGCAGAGTATTGACCATGTTACAAACACTAAAAGTGCGATATATGCTTAAACAACACTAGTAAAAAACAGGTATCATTGGATCCTACATTGAATCGTATGGTTTGATAATGGCATTGTATTACATGAGCATATTCCATGGAAATCAGCCACTTTATTAGTCTTGATCAGCTGGAGAGTAGGTGATAAAGTGGCTGTGTGTGGCGTAAATGGGATGGAATGGAATGGGATGGGATAGGATGGGATATGCAACGGGATATAAAAGTGGGATACTCCGTAGCCCGTGAAGAGATTGGGGGATAAATGGGATCCCCGAGTGGGATGCATTACCCGCGGCACCATTTCAATCGAAACTTTACTTCTTCTTTTGAGCCTTTTAATTGGCCATATAGCCCCTGTCAGATCCATTCCTCCACCGCGGACCCCGAAAAAGTGCATCCCACTCTCACCACCGGTCATCCCACCCGCGATTACCAAGTCAAGCCTCAAAAGATATTGATATGCAGCAACCAGTACGTAACTCTGTCAGCATTTTTCGTTTTCCTTCTCCATCAGTATACCCAAAATCCCACTCGGATATTGTGTATCCCATAAGCACTTGTGTTTTGTTCTGTTTGGTATCCAGAATATCCACTATCATGGAGATATCCCACAACGACAACGATATGTCGATAGATTCCAACAATAGGTAGGTTTGTGTAACTGTCTGGGGGTGGGATCTCCGAGACAAACAAACAAGCAGGCATCCGCTAACCAATCGTCTTATCAGATCCTCCACTGAGCCAACTGCTCCTTCGCGCCATGTGTGCCACTGCGGAAAGAGCTTTATTAGAAAGGAGCATTTGAGAAGACATCAAGCCACACATGGAGAGCGCAATTTCATATGTCCCATGTGTCAGCGCTCCTTTACGCGCAAGTAAGAACTATTCTATCCAATCGTCTTACATGATACCTCGTGTTGACTCTTTCTAGTGATTTGCTAAGACGTCACTTGGCTCGGCATGACATGCCCACGGCTCCAGACCCTCGTAGAGGACGAGCCTGCGATGCGTGCCATGCCAACAAAACAAAATGTGATGGCGGTACAAAGTGTACGCTATGTATCAAGAGAGGTATAAGCTGTACATACAAACATGCATCCAAGAGCAACGGTAGGAGCAGTGGTAGTAGAAGCCCCGTCGACGATGCTTCTTCCAACAGATCCTCCTCCTCTCATCCTGGAACAGATACCCAAGAGGTCACAGCGTCCGTATCTATCTCACCGCATCTTGCGCTAGGAACGCCACCGATTTCTCCTGCAGATGAAATCAAAGCTTCATTCAAACGTATCGCCCATCTTGTACGAACAGGCGTGTTACCTCTGGGCGAAGCCACACCTATTCCCGCCTCGGAACATTCATGGATCGAAGCAAACTCGAAAGAGTATTTTGCGCGATTCCATGACACTTGGCCTTTCCTCCATGCTCCTTCTTATACGATCGGTATGGAGGACTCGTTCCTTGTCGCCGTGTCTGTTGTCATGATAAGTTGCTGGCTGAGAAGTCCAGATGAGTTTGAACCAGTGGTTATGGAACTGCATGAGACGTTCCTCAACGTCTATTCAGTTTGGATTGTAAGTTGGGGATCCACCCTGACGATAAGAAGAACGCTGACAAGTGCAAGGCAAACACAATATCTCGACATGAACTTGACAAGCCTTGGCCGTCCGAGGCGTACCAGACTATTCTTCTACAAATAATCTTTGCTTTCTACCACGGGGTTCGTTTTACTTTTCCATCACTCACGTCACGTACTGACCGGAATATCAGAACGAGAGATTAACCGCAAAAGCATCGCTGTTGCGAGGCACGCTTATCCAATCAATGAGAGAAGTCGATTTCTTCAACAGCGACGGCTCAGCAGAACAACAAAGGATTCACTTCCCAGGAACTTTCGTCCCATGGCTCATGACCATCCGCGATCGATGGAAGCGGTACTTTCCCTCCGCCCTGGACAGTTTGAAAAATACTGACAGGTCCAGGATCATCGTGTCTCTTTTCAAAATAGACACCCTCTACTCCATAGCCCGCTTCCAAGCCCCAACTCTCTTCCGAGAGGAACTCGACCTCACACTTCCCGCCACATACTCCCTCTGGAACGCCTTTGGTCTCGACATCTTCTTCAGGCGCCTCCCATTCGAACCCACCGACAGGTCAAATTTTAAAATCACAGAGATCTGCGCTAATCCAAATACCCCTGCCAAATCTCTTTTGCTGTTCGAGGATATCCACCTCGCTTTGTGCGGCTTGCTACCGGCCATTTGGAACCATGCCCAGATCGTACGAAGGAGTGCAGAGGCGGGACGCTCAACGCATAATTCGACGTCTTCATTGGCATGGCAGCTAGAGGCTTGGAAAGCTGACGTAGAAAGACTACGGCATCAATGTTATCAAACGTTTCACGGCGCGGGTATGGGGGAGTTTCCCTTCAAGGCGTATATCGGAGATTTTGACAACGAGCCCCCGAGGGCAAAAGCTGCTGCCATGGTGAATGTCAAATGTCTGGCTTCAGATTGCATGATGACTTATCATCTGCAAGCTCTGCAGCTCTACGCCGACACGAGGACTATCAATGCCGTTGCAAAAGCTCAAACATCGCCTATCCTCACAGATCGCGAACCTGCCGTGCGCCCGCGGCTTCAAAAACTGCATAACCAACTACGCCTCTGGACGAAATCACCCGAGAGTCGGAGAGCTTTGCTGCATGCCCTCGCGGTTCTTCTCGACTGCGAAACTGCATTGGAATCCAACTCACCTCAAACGCAATCCATCGACCCAATAGCCTACCTCGCCATTTCCACCAGTGCACTCGTGGTCTGGGCATGGCTTCTTTTCGGTGAACCAGCATGTTCGTGCGTTCCTAGTTTGAATCACATTAATATTGGTGTCGATCCGCCGGATCTGCAGAACATCAGTATTGCAAGGCTGGAAACGTGGATACAGGCTGATGGAACGGCAGCGGTGAGTAATATCCCGCTGTGTATATGTGTGACTGGAGGGTGGATGGCGAGATTCAATGCCCTGCTGCCGCTGGGGAGGAGACGGTGGGGGTTGTGTGATGAGGTTGCGCCTATTTTGACCTCTCTTGGCTCTAGCAGCTTAGAGGTTTCATAGTGATACCCTTTGTATTGGAAGTGTTAAACACGCTGGAGGCTGAGCTGGCCATGGCTCAAGTAGACACAACGCGGTTTCGGCAGCCGCCTGCCAGCTAGACATCGTTCTTATACGACGCCAATGCATTTATGAATAAGATCTTCTATATATATATATAACGTATGTGATAAGCGAG